>CM077148.1:42400385-42563963 GCA_039583875.1 Platanthera guangdongensis | reverse complement strand
AAACCTGATCCATTCGATAATAACAAAGAAATGTGGGACACACTGGTGATCTACATGGAGGGGACAGATGAAGTTTGAGATGATATGAAATCCATTCTCAACCAGGTGTATGAGGCTTTCAGGCAATCCAAGGGAGACAACATAACCACCAGTTATGAAAAGTTGTTTAGGATTGTGAATGAACTGAAAACTTATGGAAGGGTATTTATGCACTTTGAACTGAATGACAAGTTCCTTAGATCTCTCACTAGAGAGTGGGACACAAATATTTGTACCAGCAGAGAAGTGGCAAAGCTAGGTGACACTGCTCCTTATACCCTCTTTGGGAAGCTACTGTCATATGAGATGCAGGTGGCTGCGAGGAAGGAAGCGGATAATCACAAAAGTCTCGGGCAAGAGATAAGGCAATAGCATTCAAAGCTGAAGGCTCCAACAAAAGCAGAAGAAAGTCTCCCTCTCCACCATGGATAGATGCTGAATCTGATTCTGGAAGATCGGAGAAAAGCACATCAGAGTGCTAATGGTCTGATGAACATTTTACTGCCTTCTCCAGGAAATTCCAGAAGTTCATGAAGAAGAAGCATTCGAGAGGACGACCTTCCTCCTCCTCTCATCCCAAGGATGACTACTACAAGGGAAGGAGAAAATCCTCTAAGGAGGACAGGTATGGTTCCAAAACTAGTAAGCAGGTTTCATCTAACATGACTTGTTATCATTACAGAATTCCTGGGCATGTAATAACTGACTGCCCAGTCAAAAGAAGGGAACATGGTGATAAAAAGGACCACCAACGAAAAGGCAAGAAGGAGAAATCTCTTATTGTTAAAAAAGTAAAAAATTTGGACTGACACCTCGTCATCAGAGTCAAAAGAAGAAGAAGAAGCATACATAGGACTGTACTATACTGAAGAAGGACATGTAGAAGCAGACTGTATTAAAAATCTGGATGCTATAGAAAAAGAAGCTGAGAAGGTTCTTCCTGGTAACAGGGTTGAAGTCAGGGCCCCTCTATTACAGTCTAATGGTGATTCAGAGGTGGATTATGAAGAAGATAGCAGCTGCATTTGGCTGATGGTTAGGTCTGATGAAGAAATCAGCCAGGATCAGCTTGGTTCAAGCAAGGTAATCTCTGTCACTATCTCAGATTATGAATAAATTCCAGATTCATGTGCCTCTACATCAAATAATGATGATGGCTCAGAATCTGAAAGAGAACTATCAATTGATTGATAATTATGGTGTACTTATACAGGATCGAAAGAAAAAGCAAGCTCCTGGACAAATAGCAAGCTCAAGAAATTGCTTCTCTATAGCTTGCTGTTTCAGAATCATCAAATCTGCTGGATCTGAAGAAGAAAGAAGTCAGCAAACTGAAGAATGTAACAATCATTCAGATAAGAACCATAACCATCAGGAATAACCATATCATGAATTGTTGGGTATTTCATCCACATGAACCCAGATTTGATGAAGTCACCCTGGAATTAAGATGAATTAAGTTATATTTGATACTTGGTTTGAGCTATATGTTTGCAGGAATTTCACTGGGAAGTGTAGACCAATGTCAGCTCACAGTGGGTCACCAAACACAGGAACTGTGCAATGTAATCCCTCATTGCATATTCCAAGGTGTTGACTCATGTGTGGTCTCTCTATTGGGATACACTTCATATTCAAGCTATTGGACTATGGAAAAGGTATTGGAAGTTGGCTACCCTAGAAGAATCAGCTTTTCCAACATCAGAAATTTTCTAAGTGTTTTACTCGAGTAGAGCTTTCACCTACTCGAGTAGTCTGGGTATAATTTACTCGAGTAAAGGAACCTTGTACTCGAGTAGGGCATAGTCATATACTCGAGTAGCTAAGTCACCTACTCGAGTAAACCAAGTCATATACTCGAGTAGCATGCTTATATACTCGAGTAGATTACTCTTTATACCCAAGTACTAAAGGGTTTCCTCATCTAAACTTCTCTAAGTCATATACTCGAGTAAGTATACTCATATACTCGAGTATAGTATATACTCACACACTCGAGTAGATAGAAACATACTCGAGTAGTTCATTTTACCTACTCGAGTAGTTCATGTGTCACCCGTCTTTGTACCTTGCTATTTCCCTATCCAGAATATTTTTTTTTAAGTCTTTTACTCGAGTAGAACTTTCTCCTACTCGAGTAGATTACTTCCTCTCGAGTAGTTTAGTTCAACTACTCGAGTAGTTGCTAGCAGACCTCTTCAGAATTTTTCTAAGTATTCCACTCGAGTAGTACTTCATTGTACTCGAGTAGTTCATGTAACATACTCGAGTAGCTTTTCCAGTACTCGAGTAGATCCTCATGTACTCGAGTAGGTCTCTACACATACTCGAGTAGCTCTGTCTGCTTACTCGAGTAGTTGTTCTCTATATACTCGAGTAGTTTATATTTTTACCCGAGTATGTTCTCCATAATATACTCGAGTAGTTATTCAACTACTCGAGTAGTTATTGACTTACTCATGTAGTTGGCTGAATCTTTCACGAAATTTTGCTAAGTCATTTTTTTGACTGGATTTTTCAAATCACGCGACATGATTGGTCCACGAGTACATCATTATGACCGATTATGACCGTTAGTCTCTCTATATAAGGTCTTATCAGAAAATGACAAACCCTAAGTATTCTCCAAGTTTTCTTGTCACTCTATTTCGAGAAATATTCTTCAGCCGACTCCTCTCTGATTTTCGCGAATCGGAAGCCGCCGCCGCCGCCTTCTTCTCCGGCCAAAGCTTCTACTTTCATAGGACAATTCTGAAGAAAGTTACAGATCGAGATCGACTTCGCTGATCATCTTCTCTCTCGATTTCTGTAAAAGCGAGTAAATCCAGATCGAAGCCGAAACTTCTTGACCGATTTCTGAAAGTGCTACAAAGTTGAAAAGAACAAGATCCTGGCCGTTTCATTCAGATCTGAGCGATTTACTGTTTGTATTCTTGTAAACACTTTATTAATCTTGTAGGAGAAATCTTCTCCGAGTGTAGAGTTTTTCTTTACTCCGAGTTTGTAGGAAGGTTTATCTTCGTGGTGTAGATCCCTTTGTTTGGATCGAGTTTGTAGGAACTTTGTTCCGAGGTAGGATCGATTTTTGATCCAAGATAGTGGAGTAGCCGAGTCTAGTTGGTTACTAGATCGGTGAGGGAAAGTGGATGTACCCAAGGTTGGGGAACCACTATACATCTTGTGTCGTCTGTGATATTGGTAGATATTTCTGTATTGTGCTCTAATTATTTTTTTATTCCGCAAAAGACGCACAAACCACCTATTCACCCCCCTCCAGGTGATTTAGGTCGACAATAGTTTTCTTTCAATTGGTATCAGAGGGAGGTTGATCGTCAAAATATTAACACATTGATCAGATCCAGATCTGTTGTCTGAAAGATTCTACCATAAAATGGACAAGGGCAAAGATTTCGCCAAGCTTCCACTGTGCAACAAAAATAACTTTCCCATGGGGAAAGAAAGGATAAAATTTTTCATGGAAGCTGTGGATCCAAGGATCTTCATGATCGTTGAAGAAGGTCCTTACGTTCCCATGATTGTGTCCACTATCGTCTCTACCAAGAAAGTTCCCAAAAAGCTAATGGATCTCGACAAAGACGAGATTGCACTTATCTCACTCGACAAGAAAGCTAAGAACATTATAGCAGGTGTAGTTGATGACTCGATGCTGCAGAATTTGATTCACTGTCAATCAGCTAAGGAGATGTGGCATTCGTTAGTCACCTTGATGGAAGGAACTGAAGAAGTAAGGAATGATCGGAGATCCCTTCTCAATCAAAAATATGAAGCGTTCCGACAAGGGAACAAGGAAATAATTGCCGACACCTTTGAAAACTTCTTCAAAATTGTAAATGGCCTAAGGGTGTTTGGCCGTGTCTTCACCAACGGAGAACTGAACGACAAATTCTTGAGATCCCTAACCAAGGAATGGGATAACAAGGTATGCGCCATCAGGGAGTTCGGGAAGCTAGCTGAAATGGTCCCGCAAAATCTCTTTGGAAAGCTTATGTCTTAGGAACTCCAAATCAATACAAGAAAAGCTGAAGAAGAGAAGGGCAGGTCTGCTCCAAAGGAGAAATCTGTCGCTCTGAAGGCAGACACATCCAGAAAGACTAAGGCTGCCTCCCCCGCTCCAGCTCCATAAGTTGATGAAGAAGAAGAATCATCAGAGCCTAGCACCTCAGTGTCTGAACTATCTGAAGGAGAGTTCTCCTTACTCTCAAGGCAATTCAAGAAGTTTCTAAATAAAAAGAAACAATGGAAAGGCAATGATGACTCATACAGAAGATCGCGGTGTGATGACGATCGACAAAGAAAAGGCTCAAGCAGCCACGAAAGGTACAATACCAAACAGAACAAATATGTTTCAACTGACATCATTTGCTACTGTTGTAATAAGCCAGGTCACGTCATTGCTGACTGCCCTCACAAGAAGAAGGAGGGTGGCAGAAGGGAAGACAATAAATCCTCACACAACAGGAAAAGGAAAGAGAAGAGCCTCATAGCCAAAAGGAGCAAGACTCTTAGCGACTCCGACTCTTCAGAGTCAAGCGAAGAAGAAGAAGCTTACTTTGGGCTAATGGCTCAAACAGATTGATGAACAAAGAGCACCTGTTCACTGGGAAGGTAAACTCTCACACCCCTCTCTCAGAGTCTGAAGTCTCTGAACATGATTGCGAGAGTAGCTCCTCTGACAATGAGTCAGAATTGATGGCCCAGTATAAGGAGTTAATCATGGCTTACGACAAATGTCGTCGAGTTATGAAGACTCAGGCTAAAGAGATCAAATCTCTAAAAGCCGAAGAGTGCAACTTGAGAGAGAAAGTCGCAAAGACTGACTCCCTTTAGGGAAACTTCAATAATACTATTGAAGAATATAACAAGGCTCTTGAGCCCTTGACCTGAAGGAGAAGATCATCAAAGGTTTGGAAGCCGAACTTGCGGCTGAAAGGAAACTTGTTGAGAGTTTCTCCAAAGCCCAAGACGGTTCTTCTTCGTTGCCGAATTCTCAGCAAAGGCCAAGGGAGCTGGAGTAGGCCATGAAGAAGCTCCTACTAAATCCTCTAGGAGAAACAAGAATCAACGGAAAAATAAGGCCGCCAAAAAGGCCTCAGCCGAAGAAAAGGGAAAATCCCCTCAAAATAAACAACATTCAGAAAGGTCATCTTTCCAACAAGTGAGTTTGATTTTGACTCATCATACGGGCACTTTGCTAGGCCTACTTATGTAGAGCAAAAGTCCCACTATCAAGGATGGGATAGACCCCGAAACCTTGGCGAAAGTGTCTTTAAGACACCTTATGAAGAAGTTGTTCTTCAGAGCTATGACCCTTTTGTTGGGTATTGTATCTACAATTACCTGGATTTGAGGAAGCCACCTGTCAAGCTAAGATGAATTCACAAGGTATTTGATAAAATATTTCAAGTTGTGCTTGCAGTTATTCCACACTAAGTGCACACCAATGTCAGGGTGTAGTATGTCAATATACACGGGTCTGCACAACGTAATCCCTCGTTGAGCAGATCAATGTGTTGGCCTACGTGTACTCTCTCTATTGGAGTGCACTTACTTTCAAGTACAGGGCTGTAACTATGCAAGAGCAGACAAGGAGCAGCTCTTGGGTGGGAAAGACGAAAAATCGTCTAAAGTATAAATCGTCGAGAAGAACACTAGTGATTCTCGCCGAATCGTCGAGAATCATTAGTGATTCTCGCCGACTCTATCCGGCTACCTCAAAGCGGTGCCAAGTAAGATTCGGCGAGAATCACAGTGATTCTCGCCGAACCCATCGCTGAGCGGATCATGGCCAAGTAATATTCGTCGAGAATCAACAAGTGATTCGGCGAGAATCATCAAGTGATTCGGCGAGAATCACTAGTGATTCCCGACGAATCGTCGAGAATCACTAACTGATTCTCACCGATTCGTCGAGAATCACCTTCGATTCTCGCCGATTTTGACTTGAGCAATTTTCTGGAAAAAGCTGGACCGGATTCTGCCGCTGGCACTGTTTGAACCGGATCTAGGGTTTCTTCTGGTGGGACCCATATCGGTCATAAAAGAGTATTTCACTGTATAAATACACGGGTATTTTTGAGCAGTAGATTCACGGGAAGAAAAAGACGAAAACACGGGCCGCGACGTGACCTAGATCGCGAGTTCCGCTCCGCCGCCGCCGTCGCCGCTGAGAGAGTTGATCGCCGGTCTTGATCGTGGTTTCTTCCAGATCTCCGGTCGACAGAAGCTTAGCCAAGCTTAGAGTCTCACGTGTCTAACCGGAGATCTCTTGTCTCTTGATTTGTAGATCGGGAAAATCTTCCCCATCCGAATCGATCGAGACGATTGATCCTAGTGTGACCGTTGGTAGACCTAGCTAGCTTCGCTACGAAGTTTGGATCTCCAAAGTACAGCAGCCGCACATCGTTGTCGCCGCCGATCCCGTGTACCTAGCCGCCGCCCATCTTGCCGCCGCCGGTTCCGGGGAGATTCTCTCCAAGAGAGACCTAGGGTTGTGTACTCTTTGTGGACTTCAAGAACACATCGTCAACGAAGAGGGACATCTTAGTCTCCAAACGTAGTTTGTATCTCTTGTACATTCTAGTTTTACTTTTGTTGTAAAGGAACGTTGGTTCCTAGTTGTAAGGGTTGGGTGAAACCCGTGTTGTGGGAGTGTTAACTCCTACGTGTGAAAGGGTTCCTTCCTATAGTGCAAGGATTGGATTTCAATCCTGTTGGTGAAGAGACCGAGTCGTCCCTTGTTGGGAGATAGGTCGAAGGGGGAAAGTGGATGTACCAAAATCGGGGAACCACTATAAATAGCTTGTGTACTCTGGTTGCTGTGTTGTTTTATTTTCTTGTGTAGGTACAATTTTAAATTCCGCAAAAATGCTGCACGTCACCTACTCCCCCCCCCCCCCCCCCATAGGTGAAGATAGTTGACACTAGGTGGACTTTCAAGTGGTATCAGAGCCAGGTTACTCATCAAAAAGGTTTACACCTTGAGTAGAATCCTGCCACCAATGTCAGAAGCATGGAGCTGGATCATGAGATATCGCCACTAAGACTCCCCACATGCACAAAGGAGTTCTATCCCGTCTGGAGGATGAGAGTATCGTATCACTTGGATGCTATCGATCCTCGAGCATCTTTCATCCTGGAAGAGGGTCCTTTTATTCCTATGAAGACCTCCGACTCTGGAAAGAATATCCAAGTGCCCAAGTGCATTGCTGAGATGTCAGAGACGGAACTTTCATTATTTAATTTGGACAAGAGGATTCGTCAAATTATCATGGATATCTGGTCTGGAGCTTCTCGCTCTAGATTGGAAAAATGTGGGTCGGCTAAATCTATGTGGGTGATGATCTCAGACCTGATGGGGGGGGTCAGAGAAAGCTGGAATCTGCTGTCAACCAGAGGATGAAGCCTATGTGGGGGTCCTCGCCTCTGAAGATGAAGGCAAGGATCTATCAGACAGCATCAGAGCTCCATTGTCCGTGTCAGAGACTGAAGAAGCCAGTGAGGAAAGCAGTTTTGATGAGGATGACACAACGGTCACTGCCGCTAGTGACAATGACTCTGATGAGCAGGTAACTTCCTCATCTTGCCCCGTCTCTCTTGAAGTTTCTGAAGACAGGAACTGCTTTCCTTCAGAAAATCCTGATTCCCTGAAGAGAGCCCTTCAAAAAAGCAACCTACTTGCTGAGGAGCAAGCTCAAGAGATTGCTCGACTGAAGATCTTGTTGGTTCTCCAATTGGCATCCAACAAGGTCAAGGACTCTAAAATCTCAGCTCTAGAGAGTAGTCTAGAGAATGAGAAAAGGATAGTAGCTAACTTTTCCAAGGTTGATGCTATGAAGAGAAAGGTAGAAAATGGGTGGATCTCCAGAATTATCAATTCATGGAGAAATGGGGAAACGGTATTCCGACCCCCCACTCCAAACAGGAGGGGTACTCATCATGCCTTCAGGTATGATCACAGGAACAATCGTGATCACTGTAAAGGTGATCTGTCCTCATGTGGAGACACTCATAGTGCAAGGGCCGTCGTGGCCACCCATGAGAGAATACCTAAGGCTCATTCTGAGCCCTTTGTATTCACTGCCACTACCTCAACTCGGTTTGAATCTGCATGTATCAGCTCACAGAACGCTTCTCACCACCCGAGGACACAGGACAGGGAGGTTAGAAGTCATGATGTAAGTTTTCATGGGGCCTCAGGAAGGGGGATGCCTGAAAGGAAGGCACCACCTCTCCGGCCTCATGACGCTCGCAACATGCATTCCTTCCACCCTTCCACGTATCACGGTGGAAGAGGAAATTTTATGAGGAGATCATGCCCTATCCCGTTTAGACCTAGGACCATGACTACCTCAGTCACTAGATCAGGTCAGAAACGGCGATACAACATTCACCCGTGTTGGTGTTGTGGCAAAGTGGGACACTTTACCATCGACTGTTGGCACAACCCCTCTGTGTCAAGGGCAAGGGCCTATCCACATTTTCTGGGCAGAGGTAGTCTTCCTGACAGTTTTTTTGAGGGAAGGCATTCCAGTGGTTATACTAACAAGAACCTAGGACCCAATATGGTTTGGGTTCCTAAGGTAAAGTAATTCTTTCTTGCAGGGTAGTCTAGGTTCCCGTAAATATGATGGGAACTAGACAGTAGATGTTTCAAGACTGAATTAGAACATGCTTCTGGAATAACAGCAGTGATATCTATATGGGCATACTCACATCGAGCACCTGGTATGTTTTTGTCAGAGAGGCTAATTGATAACTCTCATAATCCCAGGTATTTTTCATCAGCCCCAAGACTTGAGTCATTTTCTATCGACATTTACATATATATATATATAGATATATACATATATGTGTGCACATCTAAGGATAGGTTAACACGGTGAATATAAACCTTAGATACATCTTTAAAGAGTTATCGGAAATTCCACTGGTAGACTCGAGATCTAACATCTACAGGCGTAAATTAGCTCACTGAAAACTAACGAAGATATGTCATTGGAAATCTTGCCATCAAGAAATGTATGGAAAAGCCGGTTCAAACCCCAAATAGATTGGCTTTAAGAAGTATTTGCATATTTAGAAGATTTTTAAATTAACTTAGACAAACGGAAACCCGTTAAAATCCCTTTTAAAACCCGTCGATATCGCGCAGTCTCCCGCCGACTCTTCACATTCTCATGGAAATCCGTTTTAAACTCGCCGATCGCCTCTTTCGCTGACAACAGCAGGGATCGACAACAGCAGGACTCTCGCCGATTGCCCTCCGCCTTCCTTCAAGATCCCAGGAAGCTTCTTCCCGAAGGTCTCTCGCCGAATCGTGAAGGCTTCCGTCGACATCCCGCAGGACGCTCACCGAAGCTCTCTCGCAGGAAGCTCACCGAAGGTCTCTCGCCGAATCGTGAAGGCTTCCGTCGACATCCCGCAGGATGCTCACCGAAGCTCTCTCGCAGGAAGCTCACCGAAGGTCTCTCGCCGATTCTTCCTTCCAGGAATTTCTTCGCGGTTCCGATCTCTTCCGGTTTCGATTCTTCCCTCCAGGCATTTCTCCGCGTGCACTCATCGGGTGTCCAGTATCTTCAACCAACTAACTCCCGTCTACGCTTTTGGGTAACCACATCCTCACCCTTGCTTGGACTTTATTACTAGTGTCGCTTCCCTTTTGACTTTTGATTAAGCGTAGAGTAGGGCTTCTCTCCCTAGGTTTGCAATGGCTCCAAGGACAACCGCTGGGCTGGTCACTGGATGCGAGCTGGTTCGAACAGGGTTCTCTCATGCCTCGGATGAATTCAGGAACATCATCCTTATGCTAGAGGAGGCTGGACTCTCATTCGTACTAGAGCACCCCTGTAAAATCCTGGACAAGGAAGTGCTGGAGTTCTTTGCAACCGCAAAACTCCGGAATGACGACTCTCTCATCAAGAGCAGGGTTGCAGGGGCAAAGGTCAAGATGTCTGCCAGCAAGCTGACCCACTTCCTGCAGCTATCTAGCTCGGAGCACGAGGATTATCTTGAGGAGGAAGACAAAACCAGGACTCTACTATTCTGTGGTCTCGCTCGACGAACTCGGTCGATAAAGCGAAAGGATATGAATGAAGAAGGGAAACTTCTGTCAGACATCGTTGGGAAGGTACTCATATGCAAACCGGGTTCTCATGACCACATCTCTGCGGACATGTTCAAGATCCTGGTGGCTATTGTCTGCAGAAAAGGATTCAACTGGGGGGCATTGCTTTTTGAGAAGATAAAGGACACCCTTAGATATCCTAGCTTTGGCCGAATCATCAGTCTGTATCTCAATCAGTTGAACGGAGATAAGTATGACATGAGTAAAGGTGTTCCTCTACATTACTTAAAGAAAATGGACTCGAGTGTTTTTGACAGATGGGAGAGGCGTATTGGGCAGGCTGCCGTGGTAGCACAACAAGAAGCATCTCCAGCCGAGGACGGCACTGTGGCTGATTCCTTAGTTATCCCCAGTGAAATTCCTGATGCTTTGACTGCAGGAATTGAGGGGGAGCCTCTACCCACTTATGCTGATATCGTATCTGACATCTCCCAGATGGCCAGAGATGTAGTGGCAGATATACAAGAAGAAAGTGAAACTGTGCTGGAGAATGAGGAGGCTCTGAACCTGAACGATCAAGGAGCCGAAGCTAATGTATAGGAGACTGCTGACGAAGGTTTGGAAGATGATGCTGATGAGACTGCTCTCATGGATGATGAAGGTGAGGAAGAAGGCAATGAGGGAATGGAAGCATTGGAGACTCGGGATATCATTGAATCTCAATCTGACAAGCACGCACCTGAGTTCGTTCCTGAGAACATCGGTGCAACTGTGGAGGGGGTGTTGAAACCGGAACTCGGCTTCCTGTGGAGCTCGCCCTTGGGGAAGGGGGTGGTCTCGCGCCTACTTTGTTCCTGCAAGAAAAACGACGAAAGCAAGGAGAAACAGACCCAAGGGCTCGGCAGGGAGGTCCCACCACAAACCCGGAAGATCTCAGAGCGCTTCCCCTCCTTAGCCTGAAGCCGAGCTAAGGTACCCTCAGAAAGTACTTAAAGATTTTGGGGAGAGGAGCACCGGAAAAAACCTGCCTTCTGGGGTACCCCTTGGGTCCTATTTATAGCTTTTGAAATCCGGACTGCCAATAACCAAAAGAATCGACCTGAAATTACCAGAAAACCCTCGGTTGGGTCTGCCAACAGCCAAACTCCGCTGTTTTGAAGGGCTATGGGCAGACCAGCAGGGGTAAAACAGTAAAAAGTACCTCCGACGCCTAGGCGAGCTGGGAGCTCTGGTCACCTCGGCATGCTCTGCTCGCCTACAGCTGCCGAGCCCCACTGCGAGGTGGCGAGTTGCGGCCCGCTCGGCGGATACCGAGCTCGGGGTCGCCGATCTCTGCTCGACGGATGCCGAGCTTAGGCTCGCCCCTGCTGCTGCCGAGCTCGCCTGCTGCTGCCGAGCCCCCCTGCTGTTCTCAGCCCGACCTATTTGGCCCCTGCTGACCCTGCTCGCCGGACACGGGGTTGTACACAATCCCCGCACTTTTCGAGCTTGGCACTAGCTCGGAAAGAATCATCCAACCCGAAGTGTGCGGCGAGCTCTGGCTGGCGGGTTGGGGGGAATCTTCTGGTGGGGGCCACCTGCGGCTATATATATGCACCTGCTATGCTGCCTGGCTCTTGCCATTCCCCCTGCTGCCTTGCCAAGATGCCCCTTCCCAAGGAGATTCAAGAGCGCATAGACCGAGCTCGCCAGGCTTCTGCGGCTCGCGTTGCCGCGCTGACGGTGGTCCCCGCGAAAGTTTCCCAAGTTGATTCGGCCGAGCCGAGTTCCAAGAGGTCAAAGCCTTTCCCCGAGGCGGCCGAGCCCATCTTCCACGACCTGAGGGCCACCTTGGCTCGCGAGACCGGCTCCTCTACTCGAACTATTCCAGAGAATGACAGGGAGGTCGTGGTAGTTGGCGATGACCAGGACGGCCAACCAGATGGCGAGGGTACCATCCCGCGGGTCTCCACACCGCAAGGCGAGGCCGCGCTCGCCACTTCGCGATTCTCGGCACCGGATAGCCATCCCCGGGATCCGCCGCTCCTTTTCGGGATCCTTCCTGTGACCTCGCAGAGGCCGACTTCGCCACCGGGCTCCCCTCCTCAGCAAACTGACGAGGCCGCCGGGAGAGGCCGGGCGCCCATTCCCACCCCGGCTTTCGAGCTCATCTCGCCAGGGGTTCGCGGCCCAGGTCGCGGGAAGGACCTGAGGTTTGTCCCTCCTCGCGTCTCCCTTGAACCGCCGAGCTCTTCAGGTCAGCCTCGCTCACCCCTGTTCTTCGCAAGCTTTTGCTCTGCTGACATTTGCCTTTACAGCTCTTCCCAGTCAATCGGCTGCCGAGGAGTCTTCGCGGGCAGCCCACCACTCTCCCCTCCCATCTCCGAGCTCGCTGGACTCTTACCTGGGTCCGGAGGTGGATCAAGGCGAGCTGATGAGAAGGGAGGTCAAGCTCCTCAAGAAGCTGGTGTGCGGACTGCGCGAGGTGCAGGGGGTCAACGAGACGCTGCAGTGCGACTACGCGCGTCTTGCTGAGGAGGTGCGCCTCGGCCGAGCTCGCGAGTTGATGTCTCCTTCTCGACTCCTGGACGAGATAGACGACGGTCTCTTGGTCGCGCAAAGGAATTCCGGGAGGATCCGCGAGTTACTCCGCGCGCGGCAGCTTGGGGGCGGGGATCGCGAGGCCGGGGTAGGTAAGTTCGCGGGCTCCTCTGCCGAGCCGACCGTCGCTCGCGTCCCGATGCCCTCCCTGTTCGCGCGCCTCCTTTTCTGTTTTGAACTCCCTTCTGTGATGAACAACTCTTAGAACATTCTTAATTATGTTATTTAAATAAAAAGCCGTAATGTTTGACTTAGCCTCAGTTGGGATGCGCCGGAAGTCGGCGAGCTGGGGTGGCGAGCTGGGGTGGCGAGCTGGGGCGGCGAGCTGCACCGATGTGACAGCTTGCCTCGGATTCCTTTTCCTATAAATAGCCCCCCCCCCCCCCCCCGGCTCTCACCTACCCCCCGTACTGTGCTTTTATTGCTTTGCTTCCCTGTGTTCTCTCCTTCTCCTGCTCGCGTAGTGCTTCGCTTCTTCTCTGCGATCATGGGCAAGATCAACCCGGACGCCGATGGCCGCTCCAAATGCGCGCAACACTTCGCGGATTACTGCTTCTTCGACGGCCACACCAGCGAGGAGGAGCTCGCAGAATTCATCGCCCTGTATGTGCCGCCGGGCTTTAAGGCGCGCAGGCCGGGGCCGGGCGAGGCCATCAACACGTTCTATGAGAACGAGCTCGCATTCCCCATCTCGCACTTCGAGGTGGGGCTGCGACTTCCCTTGTGGCCGGAAATCCGGCAGATCCTGAAATACTACGGGGCCGTCCCCGCGTAGCTGAACTCAAACGCCATCGCGATGATGGTGGCCTTCGCGAGCTACCTTCGGCGGGAGAGGATCGAGTTCAACCTGACCGTGTTCAGGAAACTCTTCTCCTATAAGGCGACGACGGACGGGGTCGCCTACTTCGGCGGCTCCTTGATCAAGGTTCGCGAGATCGCGAACGAGCACCATACATGGATGACCAAGATCGCCTTCATCAAGGGCGATCTCGGCAACATCCCCTACTCGCCGCAACAAAAAGGCGAGGAGGTGTACCGCCCGCCGGCGGTGTCCGGCAACGACGCCGAGCTCCACAAATTCTTCCTCCACAAAGATTTCGAGGTCGCCTTCCTGCGGAGGGGCCTCGACGCGCTCCCCCCGGTTCTGCCCGGCGAAGGTATGCTTTCCTCATCTTGCCGAGCTCGCCTACTCGCCGAGCTCGGCACATCATCATATCTGAATTTTCTAACCTTTCCAAGTGTTTTTCTGCAGGGGAGCGGATAATCCCCGCGAACCCGCCGTTCGCGGACCCGGGGCTCGATACTGACCCTCTTGCTCGCGAGAGGGCGGCGGCAGCGGCCTGTCGAGACGAGGCGGCCCTCTCGCAGCCCTCTTCCGGCAAGAGGCGATCTGAGGACGCGAGGTCGAACCCGCCATCCGGCTCCCGTCAGATGAAGAAGATACGGAGGGCCCTACTGGCTCCGCGGGGGCAACAGCAACGTCAACCCAGCCCCAAGTATATCAGCTCGTCGGAGACTCCTCCCGACGCGTCACCGGGGAGCCCGCTGAAGGAGACGATCAGCAAGGGCCGAAAGGACGGCAAGGGCCCTTCTACCTCGGCCGCGATCTCCCCTCCTCCTTCGGCGAAGAGGGCTGCCCGCGAGCGTGCGCCGCCGAAGCAGCACCCCCTCTTCAACTTCGGCGCGTGCTGGAAAGATTCCGCGGTCGAGCCCATGCAGCAGTGGGACGAGCTCGCTCATCGAGTCTCCGTCTCCACTCTGCACCCATCCTGGCACGACCGCGAGCCCGCCACCGGTCACGCCTATGCCCTTGGCTTCGGCCTCTATGGCCGGGAGGATGCCGAGGCCTACAAGAGGTCGACCCTCCGGCAGCTTGGCCATGAGGGCCTGCAGTCTCACCTGCGGACTCTGGAGCTGCACCACATGCTGGCGCGCCGCAGCTTCGCCATCAGCCACCAGCTCGAAAAGGCCGAGCAGGCTCGCGACCTTGCTAAGGAGCAGGTCGCCGATCAGGCGAGGCGGCTCGGCATCGCGGATAGTCTTCTCGCCCAGACTGCTGGCGGGCTGGTAAGTGTTACGCACCGCTCTCTTTTGCTTAGAAAGCTTTGCTGCCGCTAAATGGGCTTTTTTCCAGGATGCCAAGGCGGCGGGCGAGCTCCAGGCTTGCAACACTGAGCTGGGGGAGGAGGTTAGCCGGCTGCGCGCACAACTGGCCGCGGATGCCGATGCTGCTGGCGAGCTCCAGGCTCGCAATGCCGAGCTCGGGGAGGAGAACGGCCGCCTGCGCGCTCGCCTTGGCGAGCTAGAGCGCGCGAATGCGAAGCTGAAGGGGGAGAACCAGCACCTTCTCGGCGAGGTTCGTCGCCAGGCGGAGATCTTCTTACCGTCGCACGACATCGACCCCACGCTCCCCTACAAGAGCCCGCGCATCTTCGGCGAGGCCGACCTCGTCGAGAGACTGCGGATCAACTCAATCCAGACCGCCGAGTGCACCCTCGCGATGATGAAGGACTCCGGGGTGCTGGTGGAAGGATGCGGGGAGATCTCTGCTCGGGACCTGATGCCGAGTCTGTTTCCGGCGACGCCGCCCAGCGATAAGGAAGATAGCCTGGACACAATGTTCGGGAAGAGCTTCCAGGACCATTCGGGCGACGGCTGGGACAATCCCGGCGGAGGGGGCGAGGCCAGCTGATAGCCTTGTATTTCCTTTTCTTTTCTGTTTCTATTTTGTCTACTCGCCGAGGCGAGCTCAATGTAATCTTTGTAAATTGTAAACAATGAATGTATGCGAGTTTTGATCATACCAGTGTCATTTACTTTCTTACTATGCGAGTAACTCTGAATGTATGCGAGTTTTTCCTCCCGCGACCTCGCAGAGACAGGTTCCGCGAGTAGAGTGATTATGAGAGCGCGTACGCGAGTGAGACGCGCTTGGGGTGTTCGCTGAGCCCCCGAACGATTTCGCGGTGAGTTGCTCTCCGCCCTTTTCACGCCACTATTACTCGCACGCGGCCTCCACCCTTCTATCCGCCTACCTTTACTCGCATGCGATCCATCCAGGTTGAGCCCGAAAACGGGAGAAAAGTCTCCTAAGTCCAATGGCTAAAGGGGGCGAGGCCCCCCGGTCCTGCTTGCTCGTCCTTGGCGAGTCCCGGGCTCGCATCCCGCTCGATGATGCCGAGCCGGGGTTGGCGGGTGTGCACTCGCTCTTGCCGAGCCCCCCAGCCTGGCTTGCTTGCTAGATCCTATTGAGCTGGGCTTGCCGAGCCCGAGCTCCCCCCTGGCAGAACCTTTCTCTCCCTTTGTTCCTCGGCACCGAGGCCCTGACCCATACCTGATGACTTCGAGGCCGACACCATCGATTGACCTCTGGCTCCGTCAGCTAGGTAAGAGCCTGACAGCGAGATCTGCTCGGGGTCCAATACTACCACCCTCGAGTGACTTCCAGCCCTGTCAGCTAGGTGAGAGCCTGACAGCGGGATCTGCTCGAGGCCAGGGATGACACCGAGTGACTTCCAGCCCTGTCAGCTAGGTGAGAGCCTGACAGCGGGATCTGCTCGGGGTCCAATACTACCACCCTCGAGTGACTTCCAGCCCTATCAGCTAGGTGAGAGCCTGACAGCGGGATCTGCTCGAGGCCAGGGATGACACCAAGTGACTTCCAGCCCTGTCAGCTAGGTGAGAGCCTGACAGCGGGATCTGCTCGGGGTCCAATACTACCACCATCGAGTGACTTCCAGCCCTGTCAGCTAGGTGAGAGCCTGACAGCGGGATCTGCTCGAGGCTAAGGATGACACCGAGTGACTTCCAGCCCTGTCAGCTAGGTGAGAGCCTGACAGCGGGATCTGCTCGGGGTCCAATACTACCACCATCGAGTGACTTCCAGCCCTGTCAGCTAGGTGAGAGCCTGACAGCGGGATCTGCTCGAGGCTAAGGATGACACCGAGTGACTTCCAGCCCTGCCAGTTAGGTGAGAGCCTGACAGCGGGATCTGCTCGGGGTCCAATACTACCACCCTCGAGTGACTTCCAGCCCTGTCAGCTAGGTGAGAGCCTGACAGCGGGATCTGCTCGAGGCCAGGGATGACACCGAGTGACTTCCAGCCCTGTCAGCTAGGTGAGAGCCTGACAGCGGGATCTGCTCGGGGTCCAATACTACCACCATCGAGTGACTTCCAGCCCTGTCAGCTAGGTGAGAGCCTGACAGCGGGATTTGCTCGAGGCCAGGGATGACACCGAGTGACTTCCAGCCCTGTCAGCTAGGTGAGAGCCTGACAGCGGGATCTGCTCGGGGTCCAAAACACATCACATCCTATCATGCAGGCTAGTTACAACATTGTCAGAGGACTTGAGAAAATTTATTACAATCAAAGTGCTGCTTACATGTTTCAAGGGAAAAATCGTTTGAGGTCGTCACCGCTCCAGGTGAGACTCAAGGTCTCGACCTCTACATTTTGGAGTCGGTAGCCCCCTGACCCCAAGGCTACCTTTACAATGAATGGTCCCTCCCAGCTGGGATTGAGCTTCCCTACGGATGCCGACCTCCCTGCCGCATCCACTTTCTTCAGCACCAAGTCCCCTTCCACGAACTGCTTGACCCTGACATGCTTGTCAAAGTACTTGGCCATTCTTCTTTTTACCTCCTCCTGTCGGATAGCGGAAAGGTCCCTAACCTCTTCCACCATGTCAAGGGAGAGTCTCAGTTCCTCCTCATTTTCTGCCTGCCATTCCTCACGGCCCTCTTTGGCCGCCACGACTCGTGGCGTTTGGACTTCAAACTCTATGGGGAGCACTGCCTCGCACCCGTGGGAGAGTTTGAATGGTGTCTCTCCCGTAGCCGTGTTGGGGGTGGTCCTTAGGGCCCAAAGAACCGCAGGGAGCTGCTCCACCCAGCTCCCCTTCAGATTCTCCACCTTCTTCTTGAGGAGGTTGACGATGATCTTGTTTGCGGCCTCCACCTGCCCGTTACTCCTGGGGTGATGGACCGAGGCAAACCTGAGATCGATCCCGAGCTGTTCGCAGAAGCTGGTGAACTCGGCACTGGCGAACTGGGGTCCGTTGTCCGTGACGATGGCCTGCGGCAGCCCATGACGACAGATGATCTCCCCCCAAACAAAATTCCTGATCACCTGAGAGGTCACCTTGGCCAACGCCTTCACCTCCATCCACTTTGAGAAGTAGTCAATCATCACCAGGAGGAACCTTCTCTGGCCGCTGGCTTGGGGAAACGGCCCAACCAAATCCATTCCCCAGATTGCGAAGGGCCATGGGGCCGTGATACTACAGAGCCGCTGAGCTGGCTGCAGTTGGAGAGGGGCGAACAGCTAGCACTTATGACATCTTCTTTCGAACTCAGCGGCGTCTCGGCCCAGGGTGGGCCAGAAATACCCTTGCCTGACTACCCTTCCTTCCAGGGTCCGACTCCCGGAGTGGCTCCCACATTCTCCGGAGTGGACTTCCTCCAAGATCCTCCGTACTTCCCCCTCGGTCACGCAGCGGGCTAGCATCCCCGAGAGGGTCTTCCGGTACAGCTGCCCGTCCCGGAGGAGATAATAGGCTGACTTGTGCCTTAGTTTCTTCTTATCTACCCCCTCCGGATATTCTCCTGTGGAGAGGAAGACCACGACTGGATCCATCCATGAAGCTTGCTGGTCGATTTCCATGAGCTCCCCTTCCTCGATGGATGGGCGGAACAGGTCGGTGATGGTGCCCCCCACCTGGGGACCATGCTTTGCTAGTTGATCGACTTGTTCATTCTCCCCCCTTGGCACGTGCCGGATGGAGAAGGTCTGGAAGGTCCCTATGACCCCCTTCACTTTGGCCAAGTATAACTTCAGAGCGGGCTCCCTTGCCTCGAACTCCCCGTTGACCTGGGAAGCCACCACCATGGAGTCGGTTAGGACCTCCACATCCAGCACTCCCAACTCCCTGGCCAGGCGCAGCCCCGCTATCACCGCTTCGTACTCGGCCTGGTTGTTCGTAATGGGAAAATGCACCACCACCGTCTGCTCAATCTTAGTCCCTTGGGGGCTTTCTAGAACCACTCCTACTCCAAGGAATGCCTTCCCGAGGCTCCATCCACCCTCACCTTCCAAGGAGTCGGGCGGGTGAGCTCTTCCTCCGCCACTTCAACCACGTAGTCGGCTAGGAAGTCGGCCATCGCCTGAGCCTTAATCGAGAGCCGCGGAATGAAGGAGACATCGAACTCGCTCAGCTCCACCGACCACTTAGCCAACCTGCCTGAATGCTCCACCCCCTCGAAGATGTTGCGGAGGGGATGGTCGGTCACCACTCGGATTGAGTGTGCCTGGAAGTAAGGTCGCAGCCTCCGAGCCGAGATGATTAGTGCGAATGCAAGCTTCTCCAAGATCGGATATCAGAGCTCGGCCTTTCTCAGGACTCGGCTGACGTAATAAATAGGGAGCTGTCTCTTCCCTTCTTCGCGAACCAAGACGGAGCTCAGGCCTCTGCCCCGACCCCGAGATAAAGGAACAGGTCCTCCCCCTCCTTCGGCCCTTGGAGCAGCGGGGCCTGTGTCAACTGCATCTTGAGGGCCTGGAACGCCTCCTCGTATTCCTTGGTCCATTCAAACCTCTGACCACCTCTTAGCGTATTGAAGAAGGGGGAGCACCTCTCCCCTGCCCGAGAAAGGAAGCGACTCAGCCCCGCTAGCCTCCCTGTCAACCGTTGGACCTCCTTTGCATTCCGTGGGGGCCCCAGCTCCAGGATAGCCTTAACCTTGTCTAGATTCGGCTCGACCCCCGCGGGGGTGAGGAGATGCCCTAAGAACTTTCCTCGGCTGGCCCCGAAGACACACTTGAGGGGATTCAATACATTTTGTATCTGCGCAGGGTGGCGAAGGTTTCCTCCAGATCCCGGAGGTGGGCGCCCACATCCTGGCTTTTGATCATGAGGTCGTCCACGTACACCTCCAAGTTCCTTCCCCTTTGCTCCTTGAAGACCCTGTCCATCATCTTCTGATAGGTAGCCCCAGCATTTTTCAGCCCAAAGGGCATCATCTTGTAGCAGTAGCAGCCGTCCCCTGTGATGAATGAGACATCCTTGACGTCGGGGGGGTGCATCCTGATCTGATGGTAACCTGAAAAAGCATCCAAAAAACTCATTACAGAAAAACCGACGGCTGAGTCAACCAGCGCGTCGATCCGAGGCAAGGGGTAACAATCCTTGGGACAAGCTTTATTAGTAAGGAAAAGTCGATACACATCCTCCATCAGCCATCCCCTTTTTTAACCATAACCACGTTGGAGTCCCAGCCGGGGTATTGAATCTCAGACACGAAGCCTGCCTTGAGGAGTTTCGCCACCTCCTCCCGAATGGGTCCTGCCAGCTTGTCTGTCGTGGACCTTTTCTTCTGTTGAACGGGGCGTGTTCCCGGGTCCAGGTTGAGGCGGTGGCAAGCCACATCCGCGTCAACCCCCGGCATCTCCGCGGCGTTCCAGGCGAAGATGTCCACGTTCTTCTGGATGCACTCCAGCATCCTGCCTTGGTCTTCCGGGGTCAGCCCTCCGCTGACGCGAACTTTCTCCACCCTTCCTCCCCGGGTGAGCACCTCCAGCTCCACCACTTCCTCTGCCGCCTCCAACCTGGGCCGCTCCCCCCATCCTTCTGCATCCACTTCCTCTGGAACCGGGGCCTCTATCTCTATCTCTCCCCCCACGGCTCCTACCTTGGCCACCTCCTCCAGATCTCCTCCTGCCGCCTTCTTCGCGCAGTCCCCCACTCCCAGCTCTTCCCCTCCTGCTTCCTGCTCGACCTCTTCCATCCTCCGTCCCATCTCCTCAGCGCCCTCCTGCCAAGATATGGTGTTCACCGCAGTGACGTAACACTCCCGCGCCACCTTTGGGTCTCCCCTAACCCTGACTTGCACCCCCTCAGCGTTGAACTTCAAACACTGGTGGTACGACGAGGGGACGCAGCGGAAGGCGCTGATGAGAGGCCTCCCGAAGATGGCGCTGTAGCTGCTGGGGGCATCCACGATGACGAACTTGCAATTTCGGGACTGCCCCCCCAAGGTGACATGGAGTCCAACTCCTCCCTCTACTTCCTTCCTTTCTCCTGAAAATCCGAACAGGGGGCCATCTGAGGGCCAGCACCCTCTTTGCCTCCACCTTCATCGCGTCTTTTTTGAAGAACGCCTTTTTGAAGACGACGTTGACGGAGCTCCCGTTATCCACGAGGATCCGATCCCTGTCCTCTGAGACGGTGACGCGCGGCTCCTGCGAGTTCTCGATGGCCGCCTAGATGACCAGCGCATCACAAAACAGATCCTCGTGATCTGGCAGATCACTCCTGGAGAAGGTGATCCTCTCCTCTGGTGGCGGGGTTTGGGATGAAGAGGCGACGCTCCGCCGGTACATGGTGTGGAGGCTTGCCTTGCGGGAAGCCTCGATCCCCACTCCCCCGTGGATCACCCCGACCCCCTCGGGTCCCCACATCCACCCGGTCTTCACACCGGTCCTCCTCCGCCCGAGGCAGGACCTCCTCAATCCTCACTTCCTGTCGCGCCTCCTGCTGCTGCTGCTGCCGCTCCCTGTTTCCTCTCATCTCGAGAAACTCCGGACAGGTGGCCGTGGCGTGCCCCTCTTCCTGGTGGAAGTCGCAATAGGGCAGCTCCACCCTGACCTCTCTTCTTCTCCTTCTCCACGCTCCCCTCCTTGCACCCAGGGCTTTGGCCATGGCCTCCTCTTGATCGGGGAGCCGGGGCCTCTGACCGTGCCTCCAACCCGGGGGGTGGAACTGGTCTTGCCTCCCCTGGTAGTGGTCCCTTCCGTGGTACCCTCTCTGCGGCCCCTGGCCTTGCCACTCAGGCCTCCATCCCAGCCGTCGGTCGGGCTCCTGACGCCCCCACGACGACTGCTGCTGCCCTTGGAGCTGCCTCTGCTCCCTCTGCCTGGGCTCCCCCCTTATCTCCTCCTGTGCCTTTCCTCCTCTCGACTCTTTCTCTTCCTCTGTGGCCCACCTTGCCAGCTTCCTTGCAAATTCCGGGTTCGACGCCTCCCCGTCGACCTCTCTCGCCGCCCTCTCCATCAACTCCTCGTAGGAGAGGGGGGGAACTCTCTTCAGCTCCATCCGAAAGAAACCCTGTTGCAGGCCCAGGGTAAAGGCCATCATCAGACTATGGCCCGGCATCTCCTGGACTTGAGTAACTTCCTCCTGGAATCGGTCCACGTAGCTTCCCAACGTCTCGTTCACCCCCTGCTTAATGTGAAACATAGACTCGGACTCCTTCTTCCTCTTCTTCGAAGTGGTGAATCTCAGCATGAATCCTCGGCGCAGGTCCTCGAAGCAGTAAATGGAGCTGGCCGGTAGCTGGTGGAACCACTCCCTTGCCTTCTCCCGGAGGGTGATGGCGAAGAGCCGGCACTTGAATCCGTCCGACATCTGACGGATGGAGACGACGTCCTCGAACCATTGGACATGCTGGACCGGGTCTCCCTTCCCAGTGTAGTAGGACATCTCGGGCTCCCTAAACCCATCTGGAACGGGAGCTGAAGAGACCAGCTCGCTGAAAGGGCTCCCTCCCCCCACTGGGCGAGCTGGCGAGTCTCGCGAGCCCAGCTCGCCGAAGCGACCTCGGCCTGCCGAGCCGGGGAAGAGCTCGCGCCCGGGGAGCTCGCACCCTCGACCTTCCTCGGCCACTTCCTTCCCAGCTCGCCTGCCGGGAGCGTCCTCGCCCAATGAGGGGGCGGCCGCGATCTGGTTTGCCGGAGTCGAGCACTCGGCCCGCGTGCCGAGTGCGAACTTGACCAGATTCAGCACCTCGTTTCTGAAGTCTTCGAACATTCCCACCATTGTGAGAGGCGGGGGGGGGGGGGTGGGGGCAGCGAGCTTGGCCTGTCGGATCCTTGTCCCGTCATCGAGCTCGCGGAAACTTTTCTGTGCTGACCACTGTCCACGCTCACCGCACCAAAATGTTGAAACTGGAACTCGGCTTCCTGTGGAGCTCGCCCTTGGGGAAGGGGGTGGTCTCGCGCCTACTTTGTTCCTGCAAGAAAAACGACGAAAGCAAGGAGAAACAGACCCAAGGGCTCGGCAGGAGGTCCCACCACAAACCCGGAAGATCTCAGAGCGCTTCCCCCTCCTTAGCCTGAAGCCGAGCTAAGGTACTCTCAGAAAGCACTTAAAGATTTTGGGGAGAAGAGCACCGGAAAAAACCTGCCTTCTGGGGTACCCCTTGGGTCCTATTTATAGCTTTTGAAATCCGGACTGCCAATAACCAAAAGAACCGACCTGAAATTACCAGAAAACCCTCGGTTGGGTCTGCCAACAGCCAAACTCCGCTGTTTTGAAGGGCTATGGGCAGACCAGTAGGGGTAAAATAGTAAAAAGTACTTCCGACGCCCAGGCGAGCTGGGAGCTCTGGTCACCTCGGCATGCTCTGCTCGCCTACAGCTGCCGAGCCCCACTGCAAGGTGGCGAGTTGCGGCCCGCTCGGCGGATACCGAGCTCGGGGTCATCGATCTCTGCTCGATGGATGCCGAGCTTAGGCTCGCCCCTGCTGCTGCCGAGCTCGCCTGCTGCTGCCGAGCCCCCCTACTGTTCTCAGCCCGACCTGTTTGGCCCCTGCTGACCCTGCTCGCCGGACACGGGGTTGTACAGGGGGAGTCCGAGAAATCTACAGATGCTGCATGCACTCCCCCCTTAGAGACTGTGGTCGTGTCTAGCTCTACAGGTGCATCTGCTGACGAGCAAGGCCAAGAAGAGCCTCAGGATCTTCCACTACAAGATGATCTAGCCACTCACACCGTGAATGTCTTTCAGGGTATAGTGGATGAGCTTAAGGCATCTTGCTCCTGCTCCTGAAGATTATACTGTGGCTGATGAGGGCGCCAGTGTTGAAGAAGTTCCTGTAAGTGAAGCTGATGTTCATAGGGCTGCTAGGGCCTCCTCCAAGGCAAAACTGATGGCAATGTTTGATCAAGGAGCCCTAGCAAAAGCCAGGGACAAGAGAAAATCTCACGAAGGGACATCAAAGGAAACACAAGCTGAAAAGAGAATCAGACTGAAGGAGGAGGAAGTAAGAAACGAAAAGTGGAGTCCAGTATCCAAGAGTATCATACTGGATACATTCTGGCTACAAGAACAAGGGGAAATCAATCGAAACGATGTATACAGCCAGCATGAGTGGGAGCTGCACAAGACCTATGAAGCCAAACGTAACATCTTCTTCAGGACCAATACTGCGATAGATAAAGCTCCTCCTCCCAGATATTATCCGAAGCCCAAAGAGTATATGGAGAGGCAAAGAAAGAAGTATTTGGCTCAAAAGCTCAAGGATGACTTAGCCAAAGAAAAATAGTCAAACATTTATATCCTGTCATTCTCTTAAGAACAATTAACGTTTATTGTTAGTATATGAACAATCTTGAGATTATATATATATATATATATGTATTTGAATTTATGAATGACTCAAGTCTTGATCTATTTGCCTATATTCTCTTGTGCTGCATAATTAAATTCTGAATGTTGTTTATATTATCTGGTTGGTGTTATTCATCTTAGCTAGTAGGATTTTGGCTTCGTCAAAGAGGGGGAGATTGTTGGGTATTATATCCACAATTACCTGAATTTGAGGAAGCCACCTGTCAAGCTAAGATGAATTCACAAGGTATTTGATAAAATATTTCAAGTTGTGCTTGCAGTTATTCCACGCTAAGTGCACACCAATGTCAGGGTGCTGTAGGTCAATATACACGGGTCTGCACAACGTAATCCCTCGTTGAGCAGATCAATGTGTTGGCCTACGTGTACTCTCTCTATTGGAGTGCACTTACTTTCAAGTACAGGGCTATAACTATGCAAGAGCAGACAAGGAGCAAGGATGGGTCAAGGAGCAGCTCTTGGGTGGAAAGACAAAAAATCGTCTAAGTATAAATCGCCGAGAATCACCAAGTGATTCTCGCCGATTCGGCGAGAATCACCAAGTGATTCTCGCCGAATCGTCGAGAATCATTAGTGATTCTCGCCGACTCTATCCGGCTACCTCAAAGCGGTGCCAAGTAAGATTCGGCGAGAATCACTAGTGATTCTCGCCGAACCCATCGCTGAGCGGATCATGGCCAAGTAATATTCGTCGAGAATCAACAAGTGATTCGGCAAGAATCATCAAGTGATTCGGCGAGAATCACTAACTGATTCTCGCCGATTCGTCGAGAATCACCTTCGATTCTCGCCGATTTTGACTTGGGCAATTTTCTGGAAAAAGCTGGACCGGATTCTGCCGCTGGCACTGTTTGAACAGGATCTAGGGTTTCTTCTGGTGGGACCCATAACGGTCATAAAAGAGTATTTCACTGTATAAATACACGGGTATTTTTGAACAGTAGATTCACGGAGAAAAAGACGAAAACACGGGCCGCGACGTGACCTAGATCGCGAGTTCCGCTCCGCCGCCGCCGTCGCCGCTTGAGAGAGTTGATCGCCGGTCTTGATCGTGGTTTCTTCCAGATCTCCGGTCGACAGAAGCTTAGCCAAGCTTAGAGTCTCACGTGTCTAACCGGAGATCTCTTGTCTCTTGATTTGTAGATCGGGAAAATCTTCCCCATCCGAATCGATCGAGACGATTGATCCTAGTGTGACCGTTGGTAGACCTAGCTAGCTTCGCTACGAAGTTTGGATCTCCAAAGTACAGCAGCCGCACATCATTGTCGCCGCCGATCCCGTGAACCTAGCCGCCGCCCATCTTGCCGCCGCCGGTTCCGGGGAGATTCTCTCCAAGAGAGACCTAGGGTTGTGGACTCTTTGTGGACTTCAAGAACACGTCGTCAACGAAGAGGGACATCTTAGTCTCCAAACGTAGTTTGTATCTCTTGTACATTCTAGTTTTACTTTTGTTGTAAAGTAACGTTGGTTCCTAGTTGTAAGGGTTGGGTGCAACCCGTGTTGTGGGAGTGTTGACTCTACGTGTGGAAGGGTTCCTTCCTATAGTGCAAGGATTGGATTTCAATCCTGTTGGTGAAGAGACCGAGTCGTCCCTTGTTGGCAGATAGGTCGAAGGGGGAAAGTGGATGTACCCAAATCGGGGAACCACTATAAATAGCTTGTGTACTCTGGTTGCTGTGTTGTTTTATTTTCTTGTGCAGGTACAATTTTAAATTCCGCAAAAACGCTGCACGTCACCTATCCCCCCCCCCCATAGGTGAAGATAGTTGATACTTGGTGGACTTTCACCTTTCAATCATGGGCATAACTTCAAGAACGCATCAAATACAAAGCCTGCTGTAGAGAAGCCCATAAAGGAGAAGAAACCATGTGATTGCCAACATCATGAGGCATCTTCCTCCAAGAATGCTACCACTGCTAGACCAAAGTTCCAAAAGTCAAGCAGGAGATCTTGAGGAAAAGGTAAAACAGATTTGACTGTTGGTGTTGTGGCAAGGTTGGTCACTTCGCAATAGATTGCTGGTTCAATTCCAGAAATGCTGCAACCCCTCATGTCAGCAATATGAGAAAGACCGCTCATAATGCTAATACGCGTAGGGGGAGCACTCTAACTCGAGACACAGGACCCAAACGTGTTTGGGTTCCTAAGGCAAATTGATTGTGATTGCAGGGATGTCCAAAGGCCAACAAAACGCCTATCTGGTACTTGGACAGCGGATGCTCTCGGCATATGACCGGGACTAGAAGCCTCATTCAGAACTTTACTCCAGTCATCAGCGGACCAAAAGTCATCTTTGGAGGTTCAGACCGTGGAATTACTAGAGGCTATGGTATGATTACTAACGGCAATGAATCCTTCTCGGATGTGGCCTATGTTGAAGGATTGGAACACAATCTCATTAGCATAAGCCAACTCTGCGACAAAGGATACATAGTTGAGTTCCATGCTGATAAGTGCTTGATAAAATCCGTTGACAATATGGAAATGATTCTATCCGGCACTCGAAGCAGGAATATTTTCTGTTTAAATTTCATCTGTATAGATTCCTCCACACCAGTGTGTCTTTTGGCAAAAGATAGTGCGTATCTTGGTGACCAATGGCACAAGAGACTAGCATATATTAATTTCAAAACCATCAATAAACTATTTTCAATGAACTTAGTACGTGATACCCCAAATGTCAAATGCGTCAAAGACAGACCCTGTCATGCATGCGTAAATGGCAAGAAAACAAGGGCTACCTTCAAAAGCATTATTGGCAAGGACTATACATGGACTTGTTTGGTCCACTGCAAATTCGAAGTTTGGGAGGTAAGGACTATATATTGGTAATTGTTGATGACTACTCGCGCTTTGCGTGGGTGTTCTTTCTGAAACACAAGTCAGATACCCTCGACATCTTTACCAATTTTGTCAGGCAAGTCCAGAATAAATACAACTGCTCCATAGTCAAAATCAGAAGTGACAACGGAACATAATTCAAATTTGGGGCCATGACAGAATTCTGTGAAAGCTTAGGTATCTTTCATGAGTTTTCCTCTCCTCTCACTCCACAACAAAATGGAGTGGCTGAGAGAAGGAACAGAACACTCATAGAGGCCTGCAGGACCATGTTGAGTGATGCTTCACTACCGGAGTACTTCTGGGCTGAGGCCGTCAGCACTGCATGCCACGTGCAAAACCGAGCACTCATAAACAAAGACCACAATAAGACACATTATGAACTTATTAAAGGCAGGAAACCAACAGTCTCTTACTTCAGAATCTTTGGCTGTAAATGCTTCGCACTTAACAATGGTAAGTATCATACCACCAAGTTCAGCGAAAAGAGCTTTGAAGGTATTTTTGTAGGATATAGTAGCCATAGTAAGGCATATAGGATTTTTAATAGAAAAACCCTGGTGGTGGAAGAATCGATACATATTGTATTTGATGAGACGAGCCTGCTGCAAAGCAATCCGTCTAGTATGCTCATTGAAGATGCAGGTGAAAAGCTGAAAGAAACTAGCTTGGATGATCCGTCCGAAAACAAAGGCGAGAAGTTCATTAAGATCACCACTCCAACTCCCATTGGAGAGGCTGATGATCAAAATGGAGAAGTCATCCAGGATGAAGAAATCACTCCGGTGCTTGAAGATAATCCAGATGCAAGAACTCTAGAGCTCAGACATCTGAAGGATCACCCCATGGACCAGATCATAGGAGATCCCCGGGATGGTGTCAGAACTCGGAGAGGTACAACTAATGAGAATCTTCATTTGAGTTTTCTCTCACAGGTTGAACCAAAGAAATTTGAGGAAGCAAACTCAGACGCATCATGGATAATGGCAATGAAAAAAAACTAAATCAGTTCAAGCGCTGCAATGTGTGGATGCTGGTTCCAAGACCCAAGGGAAAGAACATCATTGGAACAAAATGGGTCTACAGGAACAAGATGGATGAAGACGGAACTATCATAAAGAACAAGGCCAGACTCCTCGCTAAAGGCTATCGTCAAGAAGAAGGAATCGACTTCGACCAGACATATGCTCTAGTGGCCAGACTGGAGGCAATAAGGTTGTTCCTAGCATATGCTGCTTTCAAAGGCTTCACCGTATATCAGATGTACGTGAAGTCGGCCTTCCTGAATGGTAACAAAAAGGAGGAAGTGTATGTGGAACAACCTCCAGGTTTCGTTGATCCTAACTTTCCCGATCAAGTTTATTTTCTGCAAAAGGCCCTATATGGTCTGAAACAAGCTACTAGAGCTTGGTATGAAACGTTGTCTACCTTTCTACTTGAGAACAAGTTCACAAGGGGAAAGATAGATAAGACATTATTTCTTAGGGAAATAAAAGGCAAGATTTTGCTAGTACAAATCTATGTCGACGACATTATCTTTGGCTCTACAGATAACAACCTCTGTAAAAAGTTCTCAAAACTGATGCAAGGGAAGTTTGAAATGAGCAGTATGGGCGAGCTGAAGTATTTCTTAGGGCTTCAGGTGAAACAATCTGAAGATGGAATCTTCATCTCACAGACCAAATTCACCAAAGAGCTAATTAAGAAATTCGGAATGGAGAACGCAACCTCTATGAGGACTCCAATGGGCTCAACTATGTCTCTGGATAAGGATGAAAAAGGGAAACCTTTTGATGAAACCAAGTACAGAAGCATAATTGGATCCCTGCTCTACCTTACTGCCAGTAGGCCTGACATAATGTTCTCAACATGTGTCTGTGCTAGATTTTAGGTGAACTCTATGGAATCTCATTATGCTGCTGCAAAGCGGATTCTGAGATACCTTAAAGGCACACCAAATCTTGGCTTATGGTACCCAAGAAGTAATGACAGCGAACTAATTGGATTTTAAGATGCAGATTTTGTAGGTAGCAAAGACGACCGGAAAAGCACCTCAGGGACTTGCCAATTCTTCGGAAGAAGGCTAATTTCCTGGAGTAGCAAGAAGCAGAACTGTGTCGCAATCTCACGGGCGAGTCAGAGTATATCTCTGCAGGCAGTTGTTGCGCACAATTGCTATGGATAAAGAATCAGTTCGAGGAGTACAACCTGCAGTTCAAGGATATACCCTTGTACTGTGACTCCTCCAGTGCAATTGCAATAGCCAATAATCCAGTCTCTCAAAGCCGGACAAAGCACATTGAGCTAAGGTACCACTTCATCCGGGAACATGTGGAGCATGGAGACATAGATCTCCAATATGTGCCTACAGATAGGCAAGTTGCAGATATCTTCACAAAGCCGCTGGACGAGACCAAGTTCTCGTTCTTCAAGACAGAGCTTGGGATGCTCAACAAAGAAGACTAAAGAAGGCTGAATGACTAAGAAGCAAGTAATTGCAAAGGGTTAGTCAAAATCTATCCTTTCTCAATTTTTTCAAAATTCAACTCGAGAAGCATGAGACATACTCGAGTATCTAAAGACCTACTCGAGTATATGAATGAACCTACTCGAGTATGTGTACTGACCTACTCGAGTATCTAAAGACCCACTCGAGTAAGTCTCGCACCTACTCGAGTAAGACAATATCTACTCGAGTAGTTTTCTCCACATACTCGAGTAACTCCAGTCGACCTACTCGAGTAGCTCCTTTACCTACTCGAGTAGCCTATCTCTCTCTCGTGTCCTGATTCCCAGATTTTAAAAAATGTTCTATTCGCCACCCAAGGCTATATGTCGCCTCTTTCTTTAAATTAATTAGCGGAAATTTAAGAGTTATATATATATGAAATTCCGAAACATCAAACCTACTCGACATCATTTCTATCTCTCGAGTACCCTCTGTCTCTTCGCATACCCTGCCGACTCGCCTCCGCCGCTGTTGCATAGCCGTCTCTCTCAACTCCTCCAGTCATTCGCATCCATGGCGACTTCTCACAAGATCGGCGTCGGCTCCGAACTAGTCACCGAGGGTATTGCAGAGCTTTCCGACGATTTCCACAACCTCCTCATTCTTCTCGACACCGCTGGCCTCTCCTTCACTATCCAAGAACCCAGTCGCGTTCTCTTCCCCGAAGTTGCAGAATTCTTCTCAAATCTCAAGGTTCGACGAAATGGCAAAGTCCTAAAATCTACAGTAAAAGGATTGAAACTCCTGTTCACCAAGACCTCTGTCTCTCAACTTCTCCGTTTGCCGCTGGTCGATGAGGAAGATGAGTTAGATGATGAATACTCGGACCGAACAGCTCTTTTTTGTGGCCTTTCTCCTGACGCTCAGTATATCAAGAGGTCAGACATGAACGCTGAAGGAAAATTCCTCGTTGATATCATTGGTAAAATTCTCCTGTGCAAGACTCACTCCATCAGAGAAATTCCCTTATATTTCTTCGATATAATGCAAGTCATTGTATGTCGCAAGAAGTACCAATTTGGTATGCTGATTTTGGACAAAATCAAGGACAGCATGAAATCCCCCAACTACGCCTGAATTATCTCCCTGCTCCTCCATGCCACAAATCCTGAAGTATTTAACTTCTCCAAAGGGACTCCACTTCACCACATGAAGAAGGTCTCCATCTCTTCAATTAAGAGATGGGATCTCAAGCTCAAGAATTCTGCCCAATCTGCCAAGCTCTCAGAGGTTCCAGCTATAGAGGACAGGACTCCATCTCCCCCTCCTTATCATGTGGCCAGCTCCTCTGGTGCACCAAGTGAGGGGGAGCCTGCTCCTTCTAGCCCAGTCAGGCAACCCTCTCCTCAGCCAGAAACTCCATCCCTACCTCATACTCCCCAGAGTCCAGCCACTCCTTCAGATCAAGTCCCTCCAAACACTCTCCTGTCCACAGCTGCTGCCATAGATGCCATGATTGCAGAGCTTACTAAAGATGTGCTTCCCCCTCCTCCTTTATCTCCTCCAGCTCCAACCACTGAACATCACAAGGACTTGTCTCCAGCACAGTCTCCTGCCCATTGTCCAGCCAGAACTCCAACACCTTCTCCAACTCCTCCAGCAGATAAGCCAGACACCATTTTTATTTCTGATGAGCCTTCTCCCGAGCAAGCTGAGGCCCCTCTCAAAAACCTCGATTTCTCCATCCCCCATGATACAGAAGAATTGGATGCTGTGATTCCTACCACCAGAGCTCTCAGCTCAGTCATAATTGAAGAAATAGCTCCTTGGGTAACTCCTCCTATCCCTACTGCTGCTCCCTCTACTGCTGCTGCTCCAGTCTCCTCCTCCTCAGATTTGCTGCAACACATCTCCATTCTTCTTCAAGAACAAAGACATCATTTTGACACCTCTCTAAAGGTGGTCACTGACAAGGTCACTGCTCTTGAGACTGAGATAAACAGAGGTTTTGCTGAAATTCAGCATAACACTGACAAGCTGAAGTACCTATTCCAACTTGGTGGCAAAGCCCTTGACCATACTATCACTAGTGTGGGCAATGTTATGGAACAAGATATCACCTTGGCAAACAATCAGATGGAACTAGAAAAGAGGACTGAAGCCAACAAGATGAAGATCTGTGAAGAAGTTGGCATTTTCAAAGATGACACCATAGAGAAAGTATCTGTTGAAATCAGAAAGGGGGAGGGTTTGATAAAAGAACTCAAAGAACAGGTATAAAAATCTACTGCTCAAAAGACAGATATATGGGAAGCTCAGATGAAGACCATTCATGATGATGTGCTTGCCCAGATACAAAGTGTCAAATTTCACACATATGACACTGCTGTCTGGATGCACAATCAGATCTTACCCGATCTTGCAGTTGACCCAAACATCATTCCCCATCATCTCAATCCTCTAGCCACAGATGTCACTGCCCCAGCTGTTCCTCAACAACCTACCTTCTCCCCCAGGCCTGGAGACTCAGTTGCTCCTCCAGACACTTATGTTCCAGGCTGGGAAGAAGAAGATCCTGCTGATATATATTCCTTCAAGCTCCTCTAGAGATCAGAATCCACAAGACGAAAAGGAAATACGGTGAAGGTCCCTCTGCTAGCAGGATTGCTCCTTCTAAGTCCCCTGAACATGTTGAAGCCTGGTCTCCAACTTCAAAGTCTCTCATTTTGGACAAACTCAGGCTGGTCATGGATCACAATCAGAACAGAAACATGCACTACAGTTCCCAGGAATGGGAGTTATATGAGAAGTCAATGTTGAAAAGAAAGATCCATGACAGAGAATTTGGGAGAAATAACCCTGCTGCTCCTCCAAGGCCTCCTAAGTACTTTCCTAAGCCTTTCAGCTACCTAAGGAGACAACAAGAAAAGATGGATAAGCAGCAATCTCAAGCCCAAACCTAAAAGATGATGAGAAATTGAAATGACAAATTGTAGACTTGATGTTTTTGGAAACTTACATATATATACAATTCTTCATTACTGTCTAATTATCTTTTTCATTATCCTTGCTTACCTGCTCATATTTTCTTTCTTAGTTTCCTTTATGTCCATAATTCACCTTAGTGTAAAGGGTTCTGACTTCAACAAATAGGGGGAGATTGTTGGGTATTTCATCCACATGAACCCAGATTTGATGAAGTCACCCTGGAACTAAGATGAATTAAGTTGTATTTGATGCTTGGTTTGAGTTATATGTTTGCAGGAATTTCACTGGGAATTGTAGACCAATGTCAGCTCACAGTGGGTCACCAAACACAGGAACTGTGCAATGTAATCCCTCATTGCATATTCCAAGGTGTTTACTCATGTGTGGTCTCTCTATTGGGATACACTTCATATTCAAGCTATTGGACTATGGGAAAGGTATTGGAAGTTGGCTACCCTAGAAGAATCAGCTTTTCCAACATCAGAAATTTTCTAAGTGTTTTACTCGAGTAGAGCTTTCACCTACTCGAGTAGTCTGGGTATAATTTACTCGAGTAAAGGAACCTTGTACTCGAGTAGGCATAGTCATATACTCGAGTAGCTAAGTCACCTACTCGAGTAAACCAAGTCATATACTCGAGTAGCATGCTTATATACTCGAGTAGATTACTCTTTATACCCGAGTACTAAAGGGTTTCCTCATCTAAACTTCTCTAAGTCATATACTCGAGTAAGTATACTCATATACTCGAGTAAGTATACTCACACACTCGAGTAGATAGAAACATACTCGAGTAGTTCATTTTACCTACTCGAGTAGTTCATGTGTCACCCGTGTACCTTGCTATTTCCCTACTCCAGAATATTTTTTTAAGTCTTTTACTCGAGTAGAACTTTCTCCTACTCGAGTAGATTACTTCCTCTCGAGTAGTTTAGTTCAACTACTCGAGTAGTTGCCAGCAGACCTCTTCAGAATTTTTCTAAGTATTCCACTCGAGTAGTACTTCATGTACTCGAGTAGTTCATGTAACATACTCGAGTAGCTTTTCCAGTACTCGAGTAGATCCTCATGTACTCGAGTAGGTCTCTACACATACTCGAGTAGCTCTGTCTGCTTACTCGAGTAGTTGATCTCTATATACTCGAGTAGTCTTTATATTTTTACCCGAGTATGTTCTCCATAATATACTCGAGTAGTTATTCAACTACTCGAGTAGTTATTGACTTACTCATGTAGTTGGCTGAATCTTTCCGAAATTTTGCTAAGTCATTTTTTTGACTGGATTTTTCAAATCACGCGACATGATTGGTCCACGAGTACATCATTATGACCGATTATGACCGTTAGTCTCTCCTATATAAGGTCTTATCAGAAAATGACAAACCCTAAGTATTCTCCAAGTTTTCTTGTCACTCTATTTCGAGAAATATTCTTCAGCCGACTCCTCTCTGATTTTCGCGAATCGGAAGCCGCCGCCGCCGCCTTCTTCTCCGGCCAAAGCTTCTACTTTCATAGGACAATTCTGAAGAAAGTTACAGATCGAGATCGACTTCGCTGATCATCTTCTCTCTCGATTTCTGTAAAAGCGAGTAAATCCAGATCGAAGCCGAGAACTTCTTGACCGATTTCTGAAAGTGCTACAAAGTTGAAAAGAACAAGATCCTGGCCATTTCATTCAGATCTGAGTGATTTACTGTTTGTATTCTTGTAAACACTTTATTAATCTTGTAGGAGAAATCTTCTCCGAGTGTAGGAGTTTTTCTTTACTCCGAGTTTGTAGGAAGTGTTATCTTCCGAGGTGTAGATCCCTTTGTTTGGATCGAGTTTGTAGGAACTTTGTTCCGAGGGTAGGATCGATTTTTGATCCAAGATAGTGGAGTAGCCGAGTCTAGTTGGTTACTAGATCGGTGAGGGAAAGTGGATGTACCCAAGGTTGGGGAACCACTATACATCTTGTGTCGTCTGTGATATTGGTAGATATTTCTGTATTGTGCTCTAATTATTTTTTTATTCCGCAAAAGACGCACAAACCACCTATTCACCCCCCTCCAGGTGATTTAGGTCGACAATAGTTTTCTTTCAGGAATCTCGAAGGAAAGCTCAAAAAAGAGAAGGAACAAGTGGCTAGCTACTCCAATCCTAGCATAGTGTTGCCCATGATAGACTCTTTCTCCTCCAAAATGAGAAAGAAAGGGTTGGGTTTCAAGGGAAGGACAAGAGCTGCAAGTCCCAAGGGAAAGGGCAAAGCTCAAGTACAGCCACCAACCTCTAAGCCTCCTGTTAAATTTAATAAAGTGCAAATACCTTCTAACAGTCATGACCATGAGAGTATTTATGGTCACTGGAATAATGATAGACCCTCTTGTGTGAAAGAATATGTTCCACAATATGGTGGTAGATACAGTAGGGGTGTAAGTCCCTTTAAGGCAGCCTATGAGGAAATACAAATGGCCCATCATGTGTAACACCCCAAAGCCCACTTTGGGTTCAGGATTGGGTGACACGGCCTAGGACACGGGCATGTCCCAAGGCATATCGTGTGCTGGTTGAGCATTTGGGTGTGTGGTTGATGAATTTTGATTGACGATCGTTGAGTGCAGAGTACACGGCCTGTGACACGGGCGTGTCACAGAGCGTGTCCGTTGTGGGTTTTGGTGAGAAATGTGTGTACTAGAGGACACTAGTATGTCCTGGGGCACACGACATGGGACACGTGCATGTCCCATGGCCGTGTCCTGCTAGGGTGAAGTGGATATTGTGTTGTGTGCAGTACACGACTACTGTACACGGGCGTATCGGGCAGGACACAGATGTCTAGGGTTGACACAGGTGTGTCACACGGCCGTGTACTGGTTGGATTTGAGTTGGTTGACTGCTGGTTAAGTGACACGGCCTGTTACATGGGCGTGTCACAGGGCGTGTTATGCCGTGTCAGCCTATTTTTGGGAAAATTCGAGCCGTTCATTTCCCTTATCCTGGATCCAAGGGCCCAGGCTCTTCCCTGGTGAGATAAAGCCAGGAATGAGGGGTCAAGACCTTCATTTCATATTTTCCTTCATCTTATCAAGAGAGAGAGAAAGGGAGAGCAAGGGAAGGAGGGAAGAGAGGAGGAAGATAGCTGCTGGAGGAAATGCGGAGTGCGGAATTAATATCCAAGTTTGGATTCGTGAAGACAAAGCCGAGGCGGTGATTTTCCTCCGGCTAGGTCATGGCTCCAAAGCGGTCTTCAAGGGTAACGATCTCCTTCTTGGACATCAAATTCCTTTCTTTATGCATATGCATAGAATCCTCCACCAAGAGGTGGACGATGTAAGTGATTCCTTGGTTGAGTCTTCATCTAGAGCCGGAAGTGTGAAGTACGGCATAGGCATACTGTGTGAAGCCCATCTGGATGGTTCTGGATTGGTGATGATTAAGTGTAAACCGGAGAAGACTACATGGGTTTGATAACTATGTATGTTTTGTATGTATGGATGTTTTGTATTGCTGTATGGATGGATGGATCTTGGATGCTTTGCGTAAGCTAATTGTGGTGTGAGCGTTGTGAGCGCTAATTGCTCTGGGAGTGAGAAAAGCTGCGGCTAATCAGGAGGGAAGGCCGACCTGCATCTAGTGGTGCGCCACTGATGGAGTGATCGAGGGAAAGTCTAACCTACCCCTGGTTGTTTTGGGAGGTCGATTAGCGGCAATGTTTGGGAGGACGATGGGCAGACCCTACTTGCTGCACCACAATGGTGGGTCGATCTATTAATGCTCATATTTATCGTGAGGTTATCACCTCTGAGTGGTTTGGGCGGAATGCTCTCAATCTACGGTTTGGGGTGACTAGGACCGACCAGCTAACAAGTGAGTAATCTCTAATCGGTGGTGTTGCCTCGGAGACCGGTACACCATAAGGTGACCTGAGTGCACGAAGCGTCTAGTGGAGACCGTCGTTTGTGAGTTTGTGGTGCCTGAGCGCACTTGTTTGTGATTGATAGATATTATGGTGGCAATGCATACAGAGAAGGAACTACGGCCCCGGGTAAGAGGTAGGGTCATTATAATTGGTCAGCTAATGCTGACCATTACTTTGTTTGCCTACCTTGGGTGGATATCTACTTGCAGGTGCTGTTGATTGAATTGATTTGAGGGGAAATGGAGGATTGCTACAAAAGGCCCTTGAAGGTCGTGCAAAGTGTGTTTGGATTTCATGTGTGGCCAGCCTGCGTGCTGATGTATGAAAATGTATTTGTATAAAGAGAAACCTGTAAGGCCTTAAGGCCATGTGTGTGTGTTGTATACATTCCTAATTTTGATATATAAATGTGGAGTTTGTATATTTGTGGACATTCACTGAGCTGAGTTTATCTAACATAATATGCTACGCTAGAATGTTTTGAGTTAGGACACGAGTAGATTTTGATTTCCACACGTAATTCCGCCACTTGTCTGTGAAATATGGCATGGGGCCCTGGCCAGACCCACCGTTATATTCCATGTGACGAGTGGGGGCGTTACCAAGTGGTATCAGAGCTAGGTTTGAGATTTATGGGAAGGAGAACGTAAGTGAACTCACGAATGTCCACTAGGAATGTATTCCATACACGTATGGTGCGTGAGTGTGTAGTCAACGGATAATTACCCTTATGAAATGGATGATTAATGGTGATTTGTACATTGATAGGTGACGAGGAGTGGTGCGGGGCAATCTGAGCCCCAGCGGTCCGATAAGAGTGTGACAGCAGTTGAAGTACCTACACCTACCTCGGCGGGGACCATACGTGTGGTGACCGAGACGTTGCTTGAAATATTACAGGCACAACCTACTGGGCTGGCAAGGCCTGCAGGGGTGCCAGTATGGCCTGGTGCGAGGCAAGGGTGCGCTGAAGTTGTGATCGCTGAGCGAGTCGTGGATGAGTAGTTAAAAAGGTTTATGGAGTTTCATCCCCCTAAGTTTGGTGGGGTAACTTCCCCAACACAGTATGAAGATTGTCTTGCAAGAGTAAAAAGAATCTTGGTAGCAATCAGGACTGTGGAGGAGCTGAAAGTGACTTTAGCCATTTTTCTGCTGGAATGAGATGCGAGACGGTGGTGGGAAGACGTTCTGGCAGTGGCGAAGCCAGCATTCCACATTCCACAATGAAAATAGTTGGAGTTTAGAAGATGAGATAAGAAAAGGTTTAGGCTTGCCAAATAAACTCCATCGACTGTGTCTTCGAGTGCAACAGATGGTCAAGGACGTGTTGCTACACGTATATGTTTTAATTGCGGGAAGCCGGGACATATAGCCCATAATTGTTGGAGTGAATGTCCAAGGGGGCGAGAAAATGGTAGGTGCGTCTTATGAAGAAAAGGGTAAAGTAGTGGCTGAATCATCTACATCCCGGACGCAACCACAACTGCATAATTTGGAAGTGCAGGAGCCACAAAGTTAAATTAGTGATGTTCTGCCTCGTGTGTTTAATTTGGCATTCCAAGAAGCTATGAAGCAATATGTGCAAAATGATGCTGCTGAGCAGAAGTAAACATCAAAGATTGAACTTTGGTACTTTAGGGATGTACATAGATGTTGGTGTATGTCGGTACAAAAAATAAATGATGTGATATTGGTGTACAACTTGTTCTGTCTAAGTGATCAAATGAAGAATGAGATGTTTGTGTACACCTTCTTTTATCTCGATAATCGCTCGATCAAAGTGTATAACACATGATGTTTGGATATAGGGGTGTACATAGATGATACATAGATAGATATGGAATGTACATATAGATCTGTCTGCGTGTATGTGTGTATATATAACTGTGAAGTTTGTTTGCGCGATACCTTAGGTCGAGCAAAGCTGCGGCCTCTGAGCTCTAACCTGGCTCGCTTTTTTCGAGTAAGCGGTTGTGTGTGGTGCAACATGAGTGGCTATGTTGCTGGTAGTAGTTGAGCCAAATTTTGGAAAGAAATGTTTTTGAAGGAGTGGAGGGGTATAACACCCCAAAGCCTACTTTGGGTTCAGGATTGGGTGACACGGCCTGGGATACGGGCATTTACCAGGGCGTGTCGTGCTCGGGTTGAGCATTTGGGTGTATGGTCGACGAATTTCGGTGAACGAATATTGAGTGCAGAGTACACGGTCTGTGACATGAGCGTGTCACATGGCATGTCCTTTGCGGGTTTCGGTGAGTAATGCGTGTACTGGAGGACACGAGTGTGTCCTGGGTTATACGACATGGGGCACGGGCATGTCCCATGGCCGTGTCCTGCTCGGGTGAAGTGGAGATTGTGTTGTGTGCAGTACACGGCTACTGGACATGGGCGTGTCGGGCATGACACATGCATGTAAGGTTGACATTGGCGTGTCACACGACCGTGTACTGGTTGGATATGAAATGCTTGAATGCCGATTAAGTGACATGGCCTGTGACACTGGCGTGCCACAGGGCATGTCAGGCCGTGTCAGCCTATTTTTTGGCAAATCTGAGCTGTTCGTTTCCCTTATCCTGGATCCAAGGGCCCAGGCTCTTCCCTACTGAGATAAAACCGAGAATGAGAGGTCAAGACCTTCATTTCATCTTTTCCATCATCTTCTCAAGAGAGAGAAAAAGGGGGAGAAAGGGAAGGAGGGAAGAGGAAGATAGTTACTGGAGGTGCAGCGGAGTGCGGAATCAAGATCCGATTTTGGATTCGTGAAGACAAAGACGAGTCGGTGATTTCCCTCCGGCTAGGTCATGGCTCTAAAGAAGTCTTCAATGGTAACGATCTCCTTCTTGGACATCGAAGTCCTTTCTTTATGCATATGCATGGAATCCTCCACCAAGAGGTGGACGTCGTAAGTGATTCCTTGGTTGAGTCTGCATCTAGAGCTGGAAGTGTGAATTACGGCATATGCATGCTGTGTGAAGCCCATCTGGATGGTTATTCTGGATTGGTAATGATTATGGGTAAACCAGAGAAGACTCCATGGGTTTGATAACTGTGTATGTTTTGTACGTATGGATGTTTTGTATGGATGTATGGATGGATGGATCTTGGATGCTTTGCGTAAGCTCCTTGTGGTGTGAGCACTGTGTGTACTTATTGCTCTGGGAGAACGAAAAGCTGCGTCTAATCAGGAGGGAAGTTCGACCCGCGTCTAGTGGTGCGCTACTGACGAAGTGAGCACGGGAAAGGCTAACATGCCCCTGGTTATTTTTGGAGGTCGATTAGCGGCAATGTTTGTGAGGACGCTGGGCAGACCCTACTTACTGCAGCATAATGGTGGGTCGATCTATTAATGCTCATATTTCCCGTGAGGTTATTACCTCTGAGTGGTTTTGGCGGAATGCTCTCAATCTGCGGGTTGGGGTGACTAGGACCGGGCAGCCAACAAGTGAGTAATTCTCTAATCGATGGTGTTTCCTCGGAGACCGGTACACCATAAGGTGCCCTGAGTGTATGAAGCGTCTGGTGGATACTAGCATTTGTGAGTTTGTGGTGCCTGAGCGCACTTGTTTGTGATTGATAGATATTATGGTGGCAATGCATATAGGGAAGGAACTACTGCCCCGGGTAAGGGGTAGGGTCATTATAATTGGTCAGCTAATGCTGACCGTTACTTTGTTTGCCGCTCTTGGGTGGATATCTACTTGCAGGTGCGGATGATTGAATTGATTTGAGCAGAAATGGAGGATTGCTGCGAAAGGCCCTTGAAGGCCGTGCAAAACTTATTTGGATTTCATATGTGGCCGACCTTCATGCCGATGCATGAAAATATATTTGTGTAAAGAGAAACCTGTAAGGCCTTAAGGCCATGTGTGTGTGTGTTGTATATATTCCTGGTTTTGATATATAAATGTGGAGTTTGTATATTAGTGGACATTCACTGAGCTGAGTTCATCTAACATAATATGCTGCGCTAGAATGTCTTGAGTTTGGACATGAGTAGATTTTGATTTCCACATGTAATTCTGCCACTTGTCTTTGAAATATGGCATGGGGCCCCGGCCGGAACCACCATTATATTCCATGTGACGAGTGGGGGCGTTACATCATGGGCCACTTATGTTTTGTACAACAGCCCCTTCAGTCAAGGGTAAAACTATTGACTATTATCCAGATCTTCCAACCCACTCTAAGACAAAGGGCAAGGCTGTCAGTGGACCATACCTGGGCATCAATGAGGCCACCCCTCCTCCTCCTCCTCTTGTAGCAGGATCTTCAGGAAGTGTTTCTCAAGTTCAGAAATCTACATCTTCTCATCAGTCCAAACCTTCCTACAGCAGACGGCAACATAGTTCCAGCAGCAGCAGCCATCAATAATATCAAAAGCACAACAAACAATAGAAAACATCTTAAGACAATCAACCATATAAAGCGAGTCCATAAAGGCCTTTATCTCCTGTTTGTGATCCAGAAATGGACCCCAACTCCAGAATAGTCAGATTTTAAGAATTAATAGCTCTTTCTCAAATTAGAAAAGCAAAGGAAGAAGGACAAGTCACCTCATAGTATACTACTATGTACTCCTACAGAAAGAAAGAGCTAGACAAATATCAGGTACACAATCTTTTTAATGCTGATGCTTATATGTCATTACATCCTGAAGCAGCTGTACCAAGAGCTGCTTTTGTGACAATTCTTGAAGCAAGTGATATGAAAATGACAAAACAACAAGCTGTAGATCCCAAAAGATAAATCCTCTTCACCAGACCAGCTACAGATGAACAGAAGAAAGATTCTAAGAAAGTCTGAAAATTTTCTTTTTATATTTTGATTTGAACTGTTATTTGTTATTTGGTATTCACAAGGCACTGTTGTTAATCCTGCTGAATAATTTGAATTCTGTCAGATATCTTTTTTAATGCTTTGTGATTTTTTTCTCTTTTTTGGTGTTCATAGTGACCTAACCTAAATAAGGGGAGATTGTTGGATAACTAGTTTGGATTTGGGCTTGGTTCACTATTAGGTTATTTACCCTCCATGTATAGCCTAGGGACAAATTGTTAGTTCTAAGGTCTAGGTCAGTTTAACTAGGTAAGACAAACATTGATCCAGCCCTCAGAAGAAATTCAGTGATCCAAACATAGAAGAAATGCAGTCTTTAAGAGTTCAGAGAATCATTTCGAAGTTCTTCTAACTCAGCTCGACAATCATCGATTGCTGATCGATGAACTCAGAGTCTTTACTCTGATCTGAGATCGACGAACTTGGAGCTCAGGTCGACGATGTTCCCTCTTCTTCCAAGTTCTCTGGTCGACAAAATTCTATCTCAGGTTGACGAAATTGGTGCTCAACGTTGACAGTGTATTTTTCAGATCAACTTTCTCTGAGCTTAGCTCGATGAAGACAATTTCTCAGCTTGATAAACTTGTAGTTCAGGTCGACGAAATATATCCTGAGCTCGACGATTTCTCTCAGTATTAGTTTGGCATTTTCTCTCATTTTGGTTTCAGTTTGGATTATACTAAGGTTGTAATTCTCTGATAATTAATGCTCATATTCTCAACAATATGGTTGTTGCTTTGCAATATTAATTATAGATTTCACGGAGTAGTTACTTGACTTATTTAATGAGACAGTTGAGGAAACACATGTAAGACTAATTCCAGCCATTCAAGCCCCAGGATTTGAGCATTAATTTCAGAAATTCTTTTTCAAATTTCAAATGGCAAAGATCCTTCAGAATATAAAAGGCAAATTCTTCTCTTCAGAAGATAGACAAGGGAATTACAAGATATTTTTTAGTCAACAAGTTTTACAGAGAAAAAGGATTGTTGTCTACAGGAAATTGAAGACGAACATCTACTCACAGATCTTTAGTCTTCTTCAGTTTCTGCTTCAGACTTCAAAAGGACAACTCATCAACACTAGTCCAAGAAGTTTCTAAAGATCTCCATCAAGGCCTACACCATGTGCAAAGCTCTCATCTTCCTGAACCCTCTTTTTCATCTCAGGAGGAGCTTTGACAACATCATCCACTAAAGTCTTCTCAGTTGTTTGAGAAAGAGAAGACAACATTACTTTTCATTTCCAACTGTGTACAAGGTTATAACTCCCTTCAAAAGTTAACTCCTTTGGTTTTTGGGCACCTGATCAAAAGCTCAAAAGAGTTGTGAGATCTATCTTGAAAAATAGATCCTGTGGTGAAAGGGCACCTAAGCAAAAACCTATGGTGGCAGGGCACCTAATCAAAAACCTGTTAGTGGATTTCTTCCAGGATGGTAGAAGAGTGGATGTACCCAAGTTTAGGGGAACCACTATAAATTTGTTGTGTCGTCTGGATTGCTCTATTATTTACTTCTATGTGTTGTGATTGTTTAGTTTCTATTTTTTTCTCTCTTTATAGATGTACTTAGCACTTATTTTAATCTGCTGTAAAAACTAATCAAAGTTTTAAAGTACTCTATTCACCCTCACCCCCCCGTCCCTCTAGAGTTAAACAGTTCTATCCCTCACTTTCACTTTCTAAAAAGAAAGCAGCTGCTAGAAGGTCCCAAGATATCCTAAGCACTTCTAATTCCAGACCCACCACCTGTCAGACTAGGGCTGGAAAACTAAAGAACATGACTATTGCCACCCCTTCTAGACCAAGGACTGTTGTTAACATAGCCACTAGACCTACTTTGAAAAGAAGGCATAACATCCATGAATGTTGGTGCTGTGGCAAGGTAGGCCACTGTTATCACAATAATAGTGTGCAGAGAGCCAATGTTAGCCTGCTTGTCAGAAAAGCTGCAGACAGACATAGTCATTTTCACTCTAACCTGCACCAAGGACCCAATAAAAATTAGGGTCCTAAGGTTAACTGATTTGTGTCTTGTAGGTTAGTCCAAGTGCCCATACCCTTAGATGGTACTTGGACAGTGGATGTTCCAAGAACATGACTGGAACAAGGAGCATGCTGAAGGATTATGCACCAGCAAGGAATGGACCAAAGGTTATCTTTGGTGGGTCAGAAAAAGTGGTGACTAGAGGTTATGGTAAGATCACTAATGACATCGTCACTATCACTAGAGTAGCCTATATGGAAGGTTGCAATACAACCTGATAAGCATCAGCTAACTCTGTGATCTTGACTGTGACATAGTATTCCATAAGGATGAGGGTCAAATTAGGAGATTAAGTGACCAAGTGGTCATCTTAGCATGCAGGAGTGGAAATGTTTACTGTTTAGACTTCCTATGCTTAAGCAAGTCTAACCTGCATTCCTAGTTGCAGATGGGAAAGCCACTAGCTGTGTACAGTGACACAAAAAGCTAGCACATCTAAATTAGAGGACCATAGGCAAGCTGTTCAGCAATGAGCTTATTAGGAATGTCCCTAAGTCTATATGCACTAAGGAGGTTATCTACTCAACATGATAAAAGGGCAAACAGACTAAGACCACCTTTAAGAAAATTAACACCAAAGACTTAGTTAGGTGCTTATACCTCATGTATTTGGATCTGTTTTGTACTATTCCAATTCAAAGTATAGGTAGGAAAGTATACACCCTTGTCTTTGTTGATGACTTTTCCTGATTTGCCTGGGTGTTTTTTTATGGAAGAAATCTGAAACCCTTGATTTCTTTCAGATATTTGTCAAGAAAATTTAGAATGAATTCAACAGCATTGTGGTCAAAATCAGAAGTGACCATAGGACTAAGTTTCAGTCTGAGTGCATAACAAGGTTCTGTGAAGAGCAAGGAATTCATCACGAATTCTCCCCTCTTAGAACACCCCAACAGAAAGGAATTGCTGAGGGGAAAAATAAGACTCTCATAGAGGCTGGTAGAACCTTGTTATGTGACTCATCCCTCCCAGAATACTTCTGGGCTGAGGCAGTTAACACTGTATGCTATGTCCTTAATAGGGCTTCTTTCATCAAGATCCACAAGAAGACTCCCTATGAGATCTTGAAGGGCAAAAAACCAAACCTGAGCTATTTCAGGATCTTTGGTTGCAAGTGTCATGTGCTCGACAATGGTGTTGGATCCCTAGTTGGATTTGGGCAAGGTTCACTAAGTTAGGATCATTTGACCCAACATGTATAGCTATGCTCATGGTTGTGTCCTATAGTCTAGGCCATATCCTTAGAGTCAACACTGCTTAGAACAGCCATCAACAGACTTGATAAATTTCAAAGGCTCAGAAAATGAGGTCGACGTTTGTCGAACTCAGTTCGACGAAAGTCGTGCTCAGCTCGACGAACTCAGAGAAAATTCTCTGAGCTGAGCTCGACGAACTTAGTACTCAGGTCGATGATTTATGGACACCATATTTCAGCATTTCAAGTCCAGAATTTTTCTGAACTCCAGTCGACAAACTTAGTTCTCAGGTCGATGATAGCTGGGAATTTTACTTCAACATCTTATTTCAGAAAAAACTAAGTATACTAAATCCAGGATCATACTCCAGTCAATGAATTCACCTTCTCAGCTCGACGAACTTAGACCATTCCTGGCAAGTCTTATCTAGCAGTTAGAAGTTCTCAGCTCGACAAAACTAGTTCTCAGGTCGATGGTTTCTGGACACATTACTTAAAACATTCTTGAGTCCAAGAAACATGGAATTCTGTACTCCAGTCGACGAAGTTTTATTCTCAGCTCGACGATCATGATGCATAGAGTTGGCAAGGTTCCAGAGAAAGCATTTCTGTCCTCAGGTCGACGATCTTGGTTCTCAGGTCGACGAACAACTATTGACTAATCGATGAACTTAGATTATCAGCTCGAATAACTTAGACCATAGTTTTACAAAGTTCATCAAGTTGCAGTCAGCAGTTCTCAGCTCGACGTTCTTGGATCTCAGGTCGACAAACAATTATCATCTAGTCGACGAACTTGACTTCTCAGCTCGACGAACTCTGAATCCAGGTCGATGAATTCTGCTCAACGATTTCTGTGAAGTTTCAGAATTAGATTTTTTTCCTCTTCCTGTCCGTAGTTTATTGCAATAATTACTGAGTAATCAATCCTAAAATATTCTCTAAATATTACCATTAGACGGAGCATTAATTATGGACTTCATCAGGATTATTGTTTGTCATTTTTCAAAGGGACAGTTGGGGAAACCAATCAATGCAAATATTCTCCAGGCCGTCAGAACTTAATGCACAGAGGAATTCAAATTTCAAAAGAAAATTTATTTGGAAAATATAAAAGGGATTTCCTTTTACCTTCCTGCAATACATAGAAGCAATCAGAAAAATATATATAAGAAGGATCATCTTCTTCTCCCTTGACAGTACACTGAGAAATAAGAGAGAAAGATACTTACAGAATACATAGAATACAGTGATATAATGAAACAAGCCCTAGACCAGAGAAAGAACATCAGGCTGAAGAAGAAGAAGAACAACCATTCAAATCAAGAGACTTCTTCTTTCTTCATTCAGGATACTTCAAAGGACAACAAACATTCAATCTATCAAGAAGTTATTGGAGTTCATCTGGTCAAAGCAAAAGTTTGAAGACCTATCACCCTACAATAAAGCTCCAACTTCCTTAATCGTTCAAAATCTCTGGGGGAGCACTTTGCTAAAATCAAGATCCACAAAAGTCTTCTCAGTTGTTTTGAGAAAGAGAAGACATAATCACTATCTCATCCCCCATTGTATAAAGAGTTCCTAACTTCCTTCAAAAGTTATTCCTGGTTGCAAGTCACCTGAACAATAGACTTGAGGATTGGTTTTTGAGCACCTGATGAAAAGCTCATTGGTGGCAGTCACCTGATCAAAAAACTGCTAGTGGATTCCTACCAGGGTGGTAGAAGAGTGTATGTATCCAGGTTGGGGAACCACTATAAAATTCTTGTGTTGTCTGGTTTCTCTTTTCTTTTGTTCTTGTTGTGGATGTGCTAGTTAGGTTGTTGTGTTTATTCTTAGTTAGTTTATATTTTTCTGAGCCTGTGGTAGAATAATTTATCTTAGGACTGATTATTTGTTGTCTAGCAAAAAGATTTATAAAACCTAAATACTCCATTCACTCCCCCCCCCCTCTAGAGTATTTCATATCTAACCCTCACTTTCAATTGGTATCAGAGCAAGGTTCCTTTGGTTGTACAAGCTAACCCTTGAACCAAAAGATCATGTGGTAGATCTATTATTTTATTTTTATTAGGATCATATACACAGCATGGCACTGAAAAAAAGACTATGCAAGCACCAGACCTCCAGTATGCAATCTAAATAGGTTTACCATCTGGAAGGTAAGAATAAAATTATATATGGACTCTATTGATGAGCACATCTACAACTCCATTTTGACAGGTCCTCCTCAAGCAACTGCCTCTATATCCACAGCAACCTCAAGCACACAAGCAGTACCACCACCTGAGTGGACTGAAGCCAAGAAGAAAGCTAGAGTTGTTGATGCTAAAGCCATGAATATTTTGGCCAAAACTATGTCTTATGACATATTCCAGAAGGTGGCTGAATGCACATCAGCAAGGGCCATTTGGGAATCCCTTAACCAAATAGTGGTTGGCTCTGCTGATGGAAGGAAGGATAGAAGATCCAAACTCATATCACAATATGAGAACTTCAAGAAGGAGGAAATAGAATCAGTTACAGATATGTACAATAGGCTGAGCTCAATCATCAATGAGCTGAAAACCTTGGAAAAGGACATGACCCTCAATAAAGTCAATGATTAAATCCTCATGTACTTCCCAAGCTCATGGGATTCAAGTATCTGGCCAATCAAGGATTCCAGGAGACTAAATGAGATTTCCACAGAATATCTTTTAGAAAAGCTCTAGTCTTATGAGCAGCTCATCAAATCCAGAGAAGCAGCTGAGCAGAGAACACCTCCACCAACAAGGAAGGAGCACAACATAGCTTTTAAAGCTGTTGAAGAAGTTGAAGCCTCAACTATAAATGAAGAGCTGATGAGTCTCTTTGCCAAGAAATTCTATAAAATGGCAAGAAAGGATTTCAGAAGAAAGTCATCCAGGCAGCATGATAAGCACAAGTATGACAAAACCCCCACTAAAGAACTAGTTTGCTTTGGCTGTAGGAAACCTAGACACTTCAACTCAGAGTGTCCAAAAAATCAAAAGAAGAAAAAGAGAGGAGAGAAAGACTCTAGAAGACAGCAAAGCAGCAGGCCTTCTTTAAGAAAATACAAGAAGAAGAAGGAGAAAGGCTTTGTAGTTGAATAATGGAGTGAAACTGAGGAGTAATCCACATCCTCCAGCTCCAGTGAAGAAGAAGAAGAGGCAAGTGCCAAAGAAGTAAACCTCATGGCCATTGATGCCTCTAGGATTCATTTAGATGAAGAAGATTCTGACAGTGAAGGAGCTCCTGAATCAGAAGCTGATCGGGAAAAGGGCTGTCAGGTCATTAATCAAACATGGTACCTAGACAGTGGATGCTCCAAACATTTGACTGGCAGCAAGAATAACCTAATCAACTGCAAGTCCAAGCTGGGACCAAAGGTTATCTTTGGTGACTCAAAGTGTGGCCAGCCTGAAGGCTATGGAGAAGTAAGGATTGGATCCGTCACATTCAAAAAGGTGACCTATGTAAGTGGACTTAAGCATAACCTCATCTCCATAAGTCAGTTATGTGATGAAGGTTATCAGGTATATTCCTCATCTCCATAAGTCAATTATGTGATGAAGGTTATCAGGTATATTTCAACTCAACTTCTTGCATTATTTCTGATAAAGAAAACAAATTGTTTTAATTGAAAATAGACAAGGAAACATTTACTTAGTTGATTTTTATTCATCCAACTCAGACATTTATCTACTCAATTTAGTAAGCAATCAAAATAAACTATGGCATAAAAGGCTAGGACATGTGAACATGAAAAATATTGCTAGGCTATCTAAAGACAACCTTGTGAGAGGTTTGCATTCTGGTCCCTATGAGAAGGAAGGCCTTTGTAGGGCTTGTCAACTAGGCAAGCAAACTAAATCTAGCTTTAAGTTAGTAAATAAGAGTGATTCACCTAGGATTTTGTCTTTGCTACACATGGACCTCTTTGGACCCATTGCTGTACAAAGCCTAGGAGGGAAATCCTATACTCTAGTCATTGTAGATGACTTCTCAATATTCACTTGGGTGTTCTTTCTGAGATCTAAGTCAGATACCTTTAAAATTCTTACAGATTTTCTCAGGACCATACAGATTGAGTACTCTACTCATATTGCATTGATCAGAAGTGATCATGGTACAGAGTTTGAGTCTCTTCTTATGCATGAGTTCTGTGAGAAGGAAGGTATCAGGCACTGCTTCTCAGCTCCTATAACTCCCCAATAAAATGGGGTAGCTGAAAGGAAGAATATGACCCTAATTGAAGCTGCATGCACATTACTTGCAGATGCTTACATGCCCCTATCCTTTTGGGTAGAGGCTATAAGCACAACAAATTATGTACTGAACAGAAGTTTGATACATGAACTAAAGAATAGGACTCTCTATGAATTACTTAAAGGGAAGAAACCTAAAATCACATATTTTAAAGTTTTTGGATGTGTATGTTATATACATAATAACAACAAGAAATACATTAGAAAGTTTAAAGCTAAGGCTGAAGAGGGAATGTTTCTAGGATATTTCCATGTAAGCAAAGCTTATAGGGTATTTAATAAATCATCTTTAAAGATTGATGAGTCAATTCACCTTACTTTTGATGAGGCTAACATGTCTTGTAAGGAGAAAGAGATTTCTACCAGTAATCCTTTGCAGGTACCTTACTTGTGTGAAAATTTGGATGGACTAAGCCTCACCCAAGATGCTCCAACACATCCTTCTCCCCAGGTTGATGAAGATAGTGAAGAAGAACAGTTGGAAGAAGTTAAACCTCATCCAATAGCAAACACAATTCCACAAGAGGAATTAATTCAAAATATTATTGCTGAACCAACTCCACCTACTGACTTTATCACGCTAAGGGATCACCCCAGATCTCAAGTGCTTGGAGACATATCAGTAGGTGTACAAACAAGGCATCAACTCAACCAAGATTTGATGCATGCCTATTTTCTCTCTCAAGTTGAGCCTCAATCCATACATGATGCTGAGTAAGATCCCCACTGGATCATTGCTATGCAAGAGGAACTTAACCAGTTTGAGATATGCAGAGTTTGGGATTTGGATCCAAGACCCAAAGACTACCCAGTCATTGGAACCAAATGGGTATATAGAAACAAGCTAGATGCCCAAGGTGTAATTGCGAGAAATAAGGCTAGGCTTGTTGCTCAAGGTTATATGCAAGAAGAAGGGATAAACTATGACCAAACATTTGCACCAATTTCAAGGTTAGAGGCAATCAGAATCTTTCTTGCCTATGGTGCCTACAAGAAGCTCAAGGTATATCAGATGGATGTAGAGAGTGCATTTCTGAATGGAGTACTAAAATAAGAGTTTTATGTTGAACAACCTCCAGGTTTTATCTCTCCAACCCATCCCTGTAATGTTTTTAAATTGCATAAAGCCCTCTATGGTCTAAAGCAAGCTCCAAGAGCTTGGTATGAGACATTAGCTAGCTTTCTGATAGAGCATAAATTCATTAAAGTCATAGTAGATAAAACCTTTTTCACTAGACATCATAAGGATCAAATTGTGTTAGTACAAATATATGTGGATGACATTATATTTGGGTCTACAAATTCCAAACTATGCAAGAGGTTCTCTGACCTCATGCATTCAAAGTTTGAAATGAGTAGCATGGGTGAGCTATCCTACTTCATTGGTCTCCAAGTGAAGCAGCTACCTGATGGCATCTTCATCTCCCAGGCTAAATATGTTAAGGAGCTTATTAAGATGTTTGGGATGGCTGATGTCTCAGCAAAGAAAACACCTATGGCAACTAATGCTGTAATAGATTCTAATCCACATGGGAAACTTATTGACAAGAAGTTATATATGGACATTGTTGGGTCCCTATTATATCTTACAGCCAACAGACCTGATATCATGTTTGCCACATACCTTTGTACTAGGTTCCAAGTGAACCCTAAAGAATCTCACCTAATTTTTCTAAAAAGAATTTTGAGATATATAAAGAGTTGTCCTACTCTAGGCCTTTGGTATACTACTGAGTGAGAATTTGTGTTAACTAGATACTCAAATGCTGACTTGGCTAGTTGTAGGGTGGACAAAAAAAGTACCTCAAGAACCTGCTAGCTCCTTGGTATGAGATTAGTCTCTTGGTTTTGTAAGAAGCAGTCATCTGTGTCCATATCAACTGCTGAAGCAGAATATATAGCAGCTGATAGTTGTTGTTCCCAGATGCTGTGGATCCAAAACCAACTCCTGGACTATGGCTTCAACTTAAATAATTAAACTATCTTCTGTAATAACACAAGTTCCATAGCCATAGCACAAAATCCAGTCCATCATAGTAGGACTACATATATAGACATGAGGCATCATTTCATTAGAGAGTGTGTAGACAAAAAAATTAGACTTGTCTATATCTACACTGATTTATAAAGAGCTGATATTTTCACCAAATCCTTAGATGAAGGAAATCACTTGTTCTTTATAAATTAGCTTAGAATGATCAATGGAGAAGCTCTAACTTAAGTTATATCTATGCTCGATGAATTCTTCAAAGTTCGTCGAACGGAGTTCGACAAGCAGAGAAAAGTTCTTGAGATATTCGTCGAACGGAGATCGACGAACTCTCTGTGAGTCAAGTTATTTTTGTCGAACGGAGATCGACAAAGTTGCTTCTGAAAACTTTCGTCGAACAGAGCTCGACGAGATGTTATCAAATCTTTAGACTGTGCTCAACGAATTGTTTAACTCCAAATTATTTCATCGAAAGCAGATCGAAGAATTTTTAATTTTTCGTGGAATGGAGTTTGTCGATTCATATTCTGGAAAACCATATATCTACATTTTCTTCGACCTCCATCCCACTCTTTTAGTTCCTTTGCACTTGATCTTTGATTTTCTCTTACAGGTGCTCTAATGGTGATTCCAGCAGGCACTCTTGCGACAATGAAATTCGACACCAGCTTTGATGTCGATTTTGATTCTTTCCAGCATTCAGACCCAATCTTCCTAGACATCCTACAACTCCTTGAAGAATAGCAATTAAAGAATCTGTTGTCCACTAGGATCAAGATATCTGCCACTGAGATTAGAGAGTGGGTCCATACGTCCTCCACCACAGATGAGGACACTCTGACAGGGACAGTATCGGGTAATGCTATTTCTCTTACTCCCGCCATCCTAACAAAAATTTTTGGGTTAAGTAATGGTGAAGAAGAGTTGTAAATTGATACTGAGGAATATGATGTGATGCTGGGAATGATGGGTTATTGTGGAGAAACCCCAAATAAATTGCTGAAGAAACACCTGTCTGCTGAGTTCAAGTTTCTAGCAGACATTGTGGGCAAAGTGTTGCTGTGCAAGCATACTGCACATGACTACATAACCTGGAACCAGTTCCTGGTTATGTGTTTTGTGGTTAACATGAAGAAAGTCAACTAAGCTCAGATTATGTTTGATCTGATCAAGAAAAAGAATAGAAAGAAAGAGGTTTGCTTTGGAAGGATCCTAGGGATCTTCCTAAAAGAAAAGACTGCTGAATCTCTGTTCTCCAAGACCATATTCATCAATGCCTCTAAGAGGATCATCTGTGCTCTCTTTGGTAGGTGGGAGAGGACATCACCAATCCCTCCAAGGCTTCTTCCTCTTCCACCAGGGCTTCTAAGAGTACTAGGGCTGATCCAGCCATTTTCCACCCTACTGAAAAGATCTCTCCTCCACCTCCTTCACCTCCAACCATCCAACCTCATTATCAGCTGGCACACCAACTTCCCTCCTCTTCCACCATTCCTTATATTCACCAACCATAACAACAACCACCACAACAACAACAATATCTAGTTCACATTCCTACTCCAACTCCATCTCCTATAACTTCTCCACACATAGATATCACTGATATCCCCTCTTCACCCCTTCAGGAATCTCAACAACCCTCTCCTTCTCAATCACCACAACCAACCCCACCTCAATCCCCCAATGGCACACTCATTACATCACCAACCTCATCTCCCTTACCTCACCATCTGAACAACATCCCCTTCTTCAATCTAACTGCATCCCCCCTCAATACATCTACTCATCAGGATGATCCAATGTACGATGCACCACCTCCACCTCCACCATTCTCCTATATTCTTACTTCTGTCTCCCCTGCTACACCTTCTACCCAACCCTCCGCCTCTCCACTGTTGGATCCCTCCATCATACCACCACTCATTGCACTTCTCACTCCCCTTCTTAAGACCATTATAGCAGAGGCCATTTCACCACTTGCTACTTCCATTTCCTCCCTTACTTCACAAATATATGCCCTCTCTGCTCCTTCCTCTTCAGTTATGGGGCTGCCTCCAGTGTACACTAAAATCAGGCAGGGGGAGATACTTCATGAAGAAGAAGAAGCAGCATCAGCGACAGTAGTAGCAGCAACAACAACAACAGTAGTAGCAGTAGAAACAGCGGCAGCAGACACAACAGAAAAAGCAGCAGCAGAAGCAGATGCTGATGATGAATTTATTGATTTCATTAATTTTATTGAAACAGATATGGAAATAGATACTGTGGATGATACAGCTCTAGAGGAAATAAACATTGCTGGTGATTTCATTATAAATCCCACAATTGATCTTTTAAATTTGTTGAGCAATTTTGATACATCTTATTTCAATAACCTTCCAGAGTACAGCTTCAAGCCATCCATGGCTATAGTCCCTTACACCTCTCCCATAAGCCCCAAAGTGCCAAGCAACTCAAGGCAATTTATGCTACTCCAGAGATTCCAGCCATTCCATCTCCACCCAGAGCTGTTTCCCCCATTATTTCATCCCCTTCTGCTCCAGTTTTTGTTATGGATGATTCCCCCATTCCTGATTTTGATGCAGTGATCATGGCAAACATTGAAGAAGAAAATAAGATAGTGGTTGAAAGCACTATTATTAATAGCCCTCCAGCTCCAGCTCCCGCTCCTCCTCCAGTTTCATCCCAGGCTGAGAAACCTTTGATATCTGCTGAGGCCCTAAAAGAGATTAATGCACTTTATGATAATCCTCAGGATGATGATGATGAGGATGATGATGATGAGTACTCTAATGATGAGCCCATGAAAAAGAAAGTGTCTAAGAAGAGGAAAGCTCCTCCACCTCCTGCCCCTAAACTCAATCCTACAAATGATACTCCTTACTATATACTTCAGAAGATCACACCCTACAAGGGCATGCCAGCATGGATGTGGCTGTCTAAGAATGAATAGAAAGAAAGAAAGAAAAGCAGAAGATATTCCCCACCTCCTCAAAGATATAGAAAGGATCCTCCTCCTCCACCATCTACTAGTGCTTCCAGTTCTTCAACTCAGAGGTCTACCCAGTTTCAAACCTATCAAAGGTATTAGGGTAGGTCCTCCTCTTCAGGAAGCAGCCAACAAAGACATTATTCTTCAGGCAGACGGCAATAATAGTAACATCAACAACAACATCAACAACATCAACAACAACAATGTACTGAATATCAAAAGGCTGAAAGCCCCAAGAGACCTGCTTCTCCTCTTGTATCATTTGAAGATCCAGATGCAGCTACAACTGTTAGGATGGCCAGGTTCCAGGAACTGGTTGGCCTTTCCATGATTAATAAAGCTAAAGGTGAAGGGAAGGATCCCTCTCAATACTCTACAATGTACAAGTACAGAAAGGAAGAGATGAAAGGTTTACTAAGGCCAATAAATTTTTCAACGTTTATGATTATATGAAGTTGCATCCAGAAGCAGTAGTGCCCAGGGCTACCTCTCTAAATATCATTGGGGCTACTGACATGACAATGACAAAGGTTCAAGCTGCAGACCCTAATAGGGAAATCAAGTTTACTAATCCTGGTGAAAAGGTTAAAGAGGATAAGCACAAGGAGAAGAAGAAAAAGAAATGATATTTAAACTAATTAGTTTTGTGGTATTTTAAAAACTGCTTTCTTATTTACTGATATAAAGCTTTCTATACATATATATCTGCTGCATATTTCAAAGTTCCTGCCAGATATATTCTTATTTTGCTTTATATGTAGTCTGTGTCTCTAATTAGTGACCTCACCCAAATAGGTGTAGATTGTTTGATCCCTAGTTGGATTTGGGCTAGGTTCACTAAGTTAGGATCATTTGACCCAACATGTATAGCCAGGGTCATGGTTATGTCCTAGAGTCTAGGCCATAATCTTAGAGTCAACACTGCTTGGAACAGCCATCCACAGACTACAAAAGACAAGACCTGAGAAATTTCAAAGACTCAGAAAATGAGGTCGACGTTCGTCAAACTCAGTTCGACGAAAGTCGTGCTCAACTCGACGAACTCAGAGAAAATTCTTTGAGCTGAGCTCGGCAAACTTGGTACTCAGGTCGATGATTTATGGACACCATATTTCAACATTTCAAGTCCATAATTTCTCTAAACTCCAGTCGACGAACTTAGTTCTCAGGTCGACGATAGCTGGGTATTCTACTTCAATATCTCATTCCAGAAACAACTAAGTATACTAAGTCCAGGATCATACTCCAGTCGACGAATTCACCTTCTCAGCTCTACGAACTTAGACCATTCCTGCCAAGTCTTATCTAGCATTTAGAAGTTCTCAGCTCGACGAAACTAGTTTTCAGGTCGACGATTTCTGGACACATTACTTAAAACATTCTTGAGTCCAAGAAACATGGAATTCTGAACTCCAGTCGACGAAGTTGTATTCTCAACTCGATGATCTTGATGCACAGAGTTGGCAAGGTTCCAGAGAAAGTATTTTTGTCCTCAGGTCGACGATCTTGGTTCTCAGGACGACGAACAACTATTGTCTGATTGACTAACTTAGATTATCAGCTCGATGAACTTAGACCACATTTTGACAAAGTTCATCAAGTTACAGTCAGTAGTTCTTAGCTCGACGATCTTGGATCTCAGGTCGACAAACAACTATCATCTGGTCGACGAACTTGACTTCTCAGCTCGACGAACTCTGAATCCAGGTCGACGAATTTTGCTCAACGATTTCTATGAAGTTTCAAACTTAGATATTTTCCTCTTCCTGTCCTTAGTTTATTGCAATAATTCATGAGTAATCAATGTTAAAATATTCTCTGAATATTACCGTTAGACGAAACATTAGTTATGGACTTCATCAGGATTATTGCTTGCCATTTTTCAATGGGACAGTTGGGGAAACCAATCAATGCAAATATTCTCCAGGCCATCAAACATTAATGCAGAGAGAAATTCAAATTTCAAAAGAAAATTTATATGAAAAATATAAAAGGGATTTTCTTTTCCCTTCCTGCAATACATAGAAGCAATCAAAAAATACAGATAAGAAGGATCATCTTCTTCTCTCTCGACAGTACACTGAGAAATAAGAGAAAAAGATACTTACAGAATACACAGAACACAGTGATACAAAGAAACAAGTCGTAGACTAGAGAAAGAACATCACGCTGAAGAAGAAGAAAAACAACCATTTAAATCAAGTGTCTTCTTCTGTCTTCATTCAGGATACTTCAAGGGACAACAAACATTCAATCTGTCAAGAAGTTCCTGGAGTTCATCTGGTCAAAGAAAAAGTTTGAAGACCTATCACCCTACAGCAAAGCTCCAACTTCCTGAACCATTCAAAATCTCAGGGGGAGCTCTTTGCTAAAATTAAGATCCGTAAAAGTCTTCTCAGTTGTTTTGAGAATGAGAAGACATAATCACTCTCTCATCCCCCACTATATAAAGGGTTATCAACTCTCTTAAAAAATTATTCGTGGTTGCAAGTCACCTAACCAAAAGACATGGGGATTGGTTTTTGAGCACCTGATCAAAAGCTCATTGGTGGCAGTCACCTGATCAAAAAACTGCTAGTGGATTCCTACCAGGGTGGTAGAAGAGTGGATGTATCGAGGTTGGGAAACCATTATAAAATTCTTGTGCTGTTTGGTTGCTCTTTTCTTTTGGTCTTGTTGTGGTTGTTCAAGTTAGGTTTGCTGTGTTTATGCTTAGTTAGTTTATATTTTGCTGAGACTGTGGTAGAATAATTTATCTTAGGACTGATTGTTTGTTGACTAGCAAAAATATTTATAAAACCTAAATAGTCCATTCACCCCCCCCCCCTCTAGAGTATTTCAGATTTAACCGTCACTTTCAAATGGAAAAGTCCATTTAACTAAGTATAATGCCAAGTTCTATGAAGGGATCTTTGGTGGGTACAACACTCATAGTAAGGTATATAGAATCTGCAATTTAACTAGCCAAGTTGTAGAAGCGTCAATACATGTTGTTTTTGATGAATCCAACATGGTTAACTGTGAGCTGCCTAGCTCCTCCTCTTATAGTTTTGCAGGTAGAGAGAAGATGATGGACAAGCTGACCATGAAGGAAGCTACCCCCATAGTCAAAGATAATGATGATGGACTGTCCATTCCAAGAGATGGGTAAGATATACCTGAATAAATTGAAGACCAGCTACCTGAAAACCCTGAAGATCAAGAAGCTACAGTTAGATTGTCTCTAGCTACCAGAAATCTAAGGGACCATCCAGCACACCAAATTATTAGTAATGCAAATCATGGAGTCCAGACCAGAAGCAGGAGCATGAATATAGCTCTCTACTCAAGCATTCTGTCTCAAGAAGAGCCCAAGAAGTTTGAAGAAGTAATTAAGGACCAGTTCTGGATTTGTTGGAACCAGCTTTCTGGTTCCTCCTAAAGTTCGAAACAGGATGCAGCCCACACGTCCTCTTCCTGAGCTATCCTCCTGACGAGTGTCGGAGACCTGAAAACAGACTGAGGGGTCTCAGCTCGGAGGTCCCGCTTCTTTCCCGGAAGAACTAAAGATCTTCCCCTCCCTAGCAAATGCTGAGCTAGGTGCCTGTGAGGAAGATAGTAGAAAGGTTCAACAACCTTCTCAGGCACCTTATCGGTCTATTTATAGGCCTCTGAATCTGATCTGCAGATATCCCTTCTGAATTAACCTGAAATGACCAAAACACCCTGGGCTGGGTCTACCAACAGCCAAACTCCGCTGTTCTGGAGGGCTATACGCAGACCCCTAGGGGTAGAAGTGTAAAATTACCTGGGGCAAAAAGGTAAAATCCCCCTTGGGGGTAAAAAAGGTAAAGACATATGTTCTCCCATACGGCGAGTGAGGAAGGAACTGACGGGCGAGATGACCGCCCTGTCCGTCTCGCCGGCCTCTCGCCCAGTAGGCCATCTCGCCTCGTAGAATGATCCCGCCCCCTAGGAGGTCTCGCCTACTTCAGAGAATCCCCCATCCCGCCTCCAGCAGGTGGGCCTCCTGGTCTCACTCACCTATCATCTCGCCAGCCTCCCCTTCTCGCTCGTTGGACCACCTCTCGCGAGCCAAAGGTTGTACACAATTCCCGCTCTTTTCGAGGTTGCCCTAACCTCGGAAAGATAAGTCCAACCGAGGCTCGCGACGTTGGGATTCACTTATGAGAATCTTCGGTGGGACCCCCCCATGGGGCCTATAAATATGAGATCCTAGCTTTCATTAGGGTACCTTTTTTATCTTCCTTCATTTCCTCGTCCTTCAGCATGTCTCACAACTAGAGTTTTCGTGAGTGCCTCGCGATGGTGCGAAAGCGAAATAAAACCAACATGGCCGCCCTGTTCCCAGATCTGGGGCGTACTCCTCCCTCAGCCCCACCGTCCTCTCGTGTGAAGAAGATGAAGGCCGCCTCACCTCTCCTCTCGGCGGGCGCGAACTCCTCTGCCCCTTTGACAACAGATAATCTTCTCGCATCTCCCGGGGAGAGATGGGTAATTCCTCATTCTTATCTCTCTTCTTTTGTCCCGCCTATTGATCACGCTTTCTCAGGGAAACTTTGCTGATGCCCTATGCCCGCCAATCCTCCTGACGATATCTACCAAACTCATCAGCGCACCGACTCGCTCGAGGCATCCTCCCCACCCCTCTCACGGAAAGAAAACCTCTCGCAGGTTGTGCGGAACCCTCGCATCCCAAGTAAGAACTTACCCTTCTCGCTTTTCCTCCAATTCGCCTTCTTTTACCCAACCCATGAGAGCTCATCCTTATTTACGATTTCTCGCTCTTTGTGCAGGCATCCAATTTGATTCTGACACTGAGGATGCTCCCGCGTCTCCTCCCCTCTCACCTCTTCCATGTCCTGACGAGATCGAGGACTACTTGGGTGATCCCATGGATACCCTGGAGCTGAAGCGGAGGACGTCTAGGATGTTCCGCAAATACATTCATATAATCCGCGAGATGGAGCTGGAGAAGCAGGCCTCTGACCGGCGCATGGACTGGCTAGAAACAGAGTTCCACCACCTTTTTGTCGAGATGGAAGCCGACGGCACAATGGATGGGATAGACCCCCAAGCCATCCTAAACGATACGGACGAACACCTCTGTCTCGCGCACCGCGGCGTGGTCTCCGCTTGCGCTTTTCATCTTCCCGGATGCCCTCCATTTGCAGGAGGTCAAGATGTCCGCTGGAAATGGGTCAGGAACTAAGCTGTCGCAGTCCCGTCTCGCCTTCTCCAGGCCCTCCTATATTATTATTGCCAATTTAATTATGTTTGATTATTGATGTGTTGTATAAAACTTCACTGGACGGGATGCTCCCCCCCACGGGATGAAATATTTCATCATTATGGTGATGTGCCTGTCATGTCGTGCTAGGTTTTTCATCATTACTATGATTAGCTTCTTTTTCAATTAATTAGTTCGTAATGATGGCTTTGAGTTCGAAAAAGTCACTGCGGCGTTTTCGCCCCTTGGGTTCTATTGAGAGAGAGAGAGAGAGAGAGACGAAGCATCGGACTGTCTCTTCATTTCCCGCGCCTTGATTTTCCCGCCCGATCCCCTCTCTCTTCTTCATCTGTTATAAATACCTCTTAGATTCGGATATTCCCATACTTTTGTTACTATTGTTGGCTGTTTTTACGGTCAGAGCTTCCGCCTACCCCTCTTCTTTTACACACATCTCGCGTCCCGCTCTCCTTCTAAGTCGTTCTCTTCCCCTTTTCTTCCTTCTCGCCTACTATGAGAAAGAAGAAGGTGGAAGAAGGTGAGGGCCGCATCCACTGCGGAAAGCGAATTGTGGATCACGATTTTCCTCTCGGCAGACTACTAGAGGAACAATATACTTTCTTTGTAAGACCCCTTTTTTTTTCCTTTTCAACACCGGGGTCTTAGGCCTAGAACCGCCGTTTTGCGGTGACTCCTTCACGCCCTGAAGGGTCATCACCACAAAGCGCTGATTCTGCCGGCCAATTCGATCACAGAAAAGTAGCACAATAAAGTAAATGCAACTAGCAGTCCACAGAAAATCACATATCATGGTAAGAATATCTCCACGAAGGGAGTGTCCACAGAAAAATACATCAGAGTAGTAAAATACGGGCTTATGCCCGGTACATCATGCCCTCACTACAAGTCACTCATGCGGAAGCAAAAAGCAAAAATACTCAAGGTCGAGACTCACGGTCCCGGCTGTATGAACTCCGGATCTAGACTGCCCCACCTCAAGCGCACCGGTCTCTGGGGCTGCTCCTCCATGCTGGGCTCCACGATCCCTAAAATGATGCAGTTCGAAAACCGTTAGTCTAAAAGACTAGTCCTATCATCCCCCCAACCCTTCTCCCATGGCTCCTAGGCACCGAGCAGAGAGGAAGAAAGGGGAGGACTTGAAGGTGGAGAATAATCAAAACAGATGGAAGCGGACCTATACTAGCAAATCTATAATAGATATTGACAATAAGATGATATATGAAAAGTAACCTTCACTTATGTGAGAACACATAAGCCAAGGGGTCTTCTACAAGACTCCCATCGTATAAAGAGTCTCATACCAATTTATACGTTGAGTTGTAGGTTATCAAACAGCAGTAAATATATATCAAAAATTGACCTTAATTTATAAACTTGCCCACACAAGCTTATAGACCAAGGGATCGTTTTGCAGGGCCTAAAGTATAAGCGTCCCATTCCACTTATACTTTAGGTGTCAGGGTTAAATAAATCGCTTATGCTATGACATGCAAGTGGGTATGATGATACATGCAAGTGCAACACACACACCCGGCTCTGTGTACACAGACCTTTAGTTCCCCCTTTATGGAGTCGTAACCTCCCAGGATACCTCCGTAGTGGCAGACGGAAGTAGTGGGTTGGGCCTCGCCCACCTCTAAACCAGTAAAGCACTACCGGTCAGACCTATCGTACGCCTTAATGCTTGGTGCACGAAGCGGACTCCTGTGTACTCTTGCCGGCTCGCGCACCGGACTTTGGTTGGCGAAGTGCTAGCCACACTTGCCGAGTCAGTATATTGGCATCGGTGCATCGACCCTCCAATACCGAAGACCCACCACCTTAATTTTTTTTCTTTTTATGCACATGCAAATTTAACGTAAGCAAAAACCGAGCCGAAGCTCCCCGGACCAAAACGTCCGCCTCAAACAATCGAGACGAAGCTCCCCGGACCCCAACGTCCGTCTCTCAACCAACCAAGCCAAAGCTTCCAACTATCTTCCAGTGATGCTCCTAATTCAATTTATCCCTTCTAGTAAACCACTAAACCCAACTCATGTGCTCTAATCCATATTCCAACTTATTTCCAGCAGTTTTACTAAATGCAGACCACTTAAGCTATATGACCCGTAAAATGGGAAGTATACCAAATGATCGTCTAGTACTCATATAATATTTATTGGAGGGCTATACTGGCATTTGTAGCCAAATTCGATAATTTCCTAATTTTCATAATTTAACTGATAATTTATTAATTTATTCTAATAACCAAAAGTTCCAAGTTTGAACATGAAGTACAAGTTTTAGACAAGATAAAATTCCACTAAATTTGTGTTAAATGCAAAATGATTAATCATCTAAAAATCCAGAATCTCCCAATTTTCCAGCCAGGTTTTAACCCTTAAATTATATTTTAAATTTATTCCATAATAAATCATTTAAAGGGGATGTACAACAATAACACTTCCAATAATTTAGACAAAATTCCAGGATGATTATAAGGATACATAAAACCTCTAGGTACAGTTTCATAATTTTTTTTTGAAAGAATTATTCTCTGAATTAATTAAATATCAAATTCTCAAAATTATGGACTTATAAAGCAAGTTCTATAAATAGCCCTCTAAAAATTATAAATAAATTTCTACAAGTGAATTTTGGCCTGAAATCATCAAAACCTAACTCTCATGATGTTTCAAACGATATATCATCAATAATTAATTATATACTACCAAAGCCCCTTTCCAAAACTTGTGAAGGAAGTACTAAATATATTCAAGTAAAAATTATGATACAATTCAGGGGTATTCACTTAGGCCTGCAAGATCTTATGACCAAGTTTCATCAGATTTCAATGCAAATAATAATCAAATTAATTAAAACACCATTTTGGGCCTTTTGGTTTTTAACAAATAAAGTACCAGAAATATAATCCATAAAATTCTAAGTAAATTACCAGGGGTTCTAGATGGTGTAAAACTTACTCTACCCAAGTTTCACAACCTTTAGCTTAAATTTAGTGGCTGAATTTACAAAATAGTGTTTCTACCCTAAAACTAGGGTTAGAGTTTTGAGGTGCCTACCTTCCTCCAAAACCAATAAGATTCCTTCGAGAAAACTTAGGATATAATACCTTAAATTCTACTTAGTTTTCAAGGCCATACAAGGGCATTTGCCCCCATGTCCTTCACAACCCCAAAAAGTCCTTCCTTAGGGTTTGAGGTTAAACCCTAGGGTAAATCAAGTCTAAAACATCCCACTATCCTTAAGAGGATGTCATTGGCCATACTAAATCAATGTCCAGGACCTCAGCCTCTGTTGAGGGGAGGTGGCCACCCTAAGTCCATAGTGCACTTTTAATCAAAAAAATACCTCCTTAAGGCCAAACTAGGGTTTGGTGATTCCCTAACCAAAACCAATCCAATTGAGCTGAAATTTTGTACAGATCTAGGTATGGATACCAGAGACAACTCACCAAAATTTGGGAGGGTTTGGATGTCATTTGACCACTTAATTAAAATACCATAGAATTATTAAATAAAAGAAAAACTTTAGGAAACGTGTCTCTAAAAATTCTGAGTTTTGGGAATACCCTAGGTATAGCTAGGGTGGACTCCCTGCCAAAATTTCAAGTTATTTGGATCAAGGATGAAGTGTGGGCCCTCAGTTTAATGACTGCCTAGCCCTAGGTATAGGTCTCACCAAAATGGGTGCACTGGTCAAACCATGCACCCAAATTGATTCAAGCCAATTTTAAAATAAAGTAGACCCAACGGGCTACAACTTTCATGTTGAAGGTTTTTCCACCAGGTGAGTCAAATATTTTTAAAATTTAAAACCAATAATACCTAAATCTGTGACAAAATGGAATTATTATAATTAGATATCCTATAGTTAAATATCATCACCGCACGAATTTTGAAGCACCCATGGACGGAATCCCTTCATCTTCCTCCTTGGGCCGACGACTAGGATTCATCCTGCCTGGAGCCACTTCTACGCTCTGCCGCCGGCGATCCAGCCCCTTCCCCGGCCGGCCACCACCACCACCAACTCCGTTGAGGTGGTGGCTGTCACCAGGCGGCGGCACAACCACCGGAGGGGTGTTTTCCGGCTGTTCTAGTAGGAATTGTTTTGCCGAAAAACCATGAAAACCATGGTTTGGATCGGGCTCAATTGAGCCCGAACCTTGAACCTAAAGAAACTACGATCTACCCGTGAGATAAGGAGAGGAGGAGGACCTTCCTGGCGGCCTGAATGCGAGTCGATCTTTGGGTTGCTATGGTAGTGGTGCCGCAGGTCGGATTTCTGCAACAGTGCAGTCAAGTTGCTCGAACTCCTCTGGTAAATGATGGGAAGGGTTCCTCTTATATCCTGATGGTGTTTAAATCATCAGTTGGGGGAGGGGAGAGGCCAAACATCAATGGCCATTAAAGCCTTGAAAGCTTGGCTCGAGTTGAGTTGGGGGGGGGGGAGAATCTTCCTCTTGGTGGTCGGGAAATGCCTGGAATCAACTCCTCTTCCCTAGAGGAGTTGATTGCAGCCATTAAGAGTGGTTGTTGGCCTCCTTTGGCCGGCTCCCACCCTTCCTTTCCTCTCCCCCAATTTTCTCTCTCCACCATTATCATGAAGGGAAGCTCCCTTCTCTCTCCTAGTCACCCATGTTGACTGGTCAACACCATAGGCTATGTGTAGTCCACTTAGTCATAATGATTATGAAAAGTGATGTTAGCCTAAGGGAGAAATGGCTTGAGCTTGGGTTAGCCCATTTGGGCTAGGTTTGACTTGGCTTAAGATAGGGTTGACTTAGGTCAATTTGATCATTAGGGTTGACCCCAATGGGTCCTTGGTGACCCATTGGCCTCCCTTAAGGTCTATGTGGGGTTATGTAGGGTTACCTTACACTTTAGAGGTCACCTACACTTAGTAAGGGCACTTTGACCAGATTAGGGGCTTGAGTTGACTTGGGTCAACTTGGCCTCTAGGGTTGACCCCAATGTGTCCTTAGTCACCCTTTGACTTCACCTTGGGGTTAGAAGGGCGTGAGTGGGGTCCACTTGGCTAGGGGAAGGTCAATTGACCATAGGCAGGCTAGTTTGACCCATTTAAGGTAAGGGTTGACTTGGGTCAACTGAGTCTCTTTAATTGACCCCAATGGGTCCTTATGGCTCTAATGGGACTCCCAAAATGTTTAGGAGTGTCGTGGTAGGGTCTTGGGGTCATCGTGAAACCCTAGGGTCAAACCCTAGGTTTGGTGATGTGGTTGTGCCAAAGGAAGACCATGGTGATCCTCAGCTTGGCCTCCTATCTCTTGGCCCATTTCTGGCTTACTAGGGTTTGTCATGACCTAGTCGTGACCAAAACCACTCCTAGGGGTATAGTTGGAAATGGGATGTTACACTCTTCGCCAGCGAGTTCCTTGTTGACGGATACTTGTCTCGCCCACCCAAAGTTGGCGAGTGCATCAATACTTTCTACCCCAACGAACTGGCCATTCCCGTCTCGCACTTCAAGGCGGGGCTGCAACTTCCCCTTTGGCCAGAGGTCAAATTAGTCTTTAAGTACTTTGGGGTTGTTCATGCCCAATTCAACCCCAACGCTATCTCTATGTTGGTTGCTTTCGCCTGCTACCTGCGGCGAGAGCGCATCGAATTCAGCTTGACCGCCTTTCGCAAGTTGTTCGTCTATCATGTGAAAGATGATGGTGTTTCCTACTTCACTTGCAAAGGCCTAAAGATGTGTGAGACACAGAACAAAAATCATCACTGGCTGACTCGCTTCGTCTTCATACGCGGGGATTTGGGAGGCATCCCTCTCGCCTCGGTGTCTCCTACTGGATGCTACTATGAAACCCCCAAGGTTGGGGGTGCCGAGAAGGATCTCTGCGACTTCTTCGAAGGGAAACATTTCGAGGTCAATTACCTCAGGCGAGACCTCGACTCGCTTCCAGCCGTCTTCCCCGGCGAAGGCATACTCCATCCCCCCCCCCCCCCTTAGCATTATAAAATTTTGTTCTCTGCTGACTGTCAACCTGTCTAGGACAGAGAACCATCCCTATTCATCCACCTTATCAGAGTAACAGGGTTCTCGCCTTAGCGAGTATCGCGGCGGAGGCCGCGAAGGATACGCTGACCACCACCCTAAAGAAAAGGCCCGGGGACGAGGGCACTTCTCGGCACATCCCAAAGAAGAAGGTGAAGAAATCGGTGTCTTTTAAAAAGGAGAAAAAGTCTGCCAAAGAAAGGAAAGAGCTATCGGTATCCCTGTCCCCCATCTCTTTAGGGTCTCCCTTACCTCCCCAACTACCCGTCTCGCCTACCCGCGAGACGGTCTTGTCAGAGCCAGCTGCCACCACCACTGTTCAGCCTGCTGAGTTCCCTTCCGGCGAGGCTGGCTACTCCAGCCGCACAGCTCCCGCCTCGCACCCCAATTCTAACATGGGGACTGTGAAGGATGATGCTGCCAGCGAGCCGGTGCTCCTATGGGACTAGGACGCTAACCACGTGTCGATGTCCACTCTCCTTCCTTCCTGGAAAGAGTAGGACCCTCCCCCCACCAGTCACACCTTCTACCTAGGGTTCGGGCTATATGGTGGCCTTGGCTCCGAGCCCGCGGACAATGAGGCGTCGCGAGATCTCATTCTGAAGAGTGCCCACTCTCAATTTCGCTCCCTGGAACTCGCGCACCGGGTCTCGCAACGCCTGGTCTTCAACAATAGGAAATAGAAGGAAGCGGAGGCCGGTCTCATCACGGAACGGGAGAAGTCCAACAACCTGGAGAAGCGGTTGGTCGTTGCCGACAACCTCCACGTGCAGAGTCAGGGCGGTGTGGTAAGTTTTCTTACCACCGCTTTGCTAGCCCTACTCGCCTCTCACTATGGTCCTTCATTCATTAAATCTTCTTGCAGGATGCCGAGACTGCCGACGGATGCGCTAGCGCATTGAGGAGTTGGAGGGAGAGAACAAGAAATTAAAAGCTGAAAATATCCTCCTTTCGAACAGCGCTCCAACCCCACATGCAGCCATTTCCCGTTCCTTCTCGCTGCTCTGGTGGATGAGGTGGATGCCCTCTGCCCTAGATTCCAATATCAAGACAGCGAGCTTGTTCTCAAAATGATGAAGGAGCTGGGGTGGTGCGCGCCATGATTACGAGACCGATTACTGTCTTGCGACCTGGTTCCCCCCGCATATTCGGCGAGACGGACGACAACTCATCTTCTGGCAGCGAGGATTAGGGGAACACCACGCTAGTGACTTCTCCCCCCCCCCCCCCTCTTTTCTTTTTTATCTTGTCTGGTACTTGTAATCTTGATAGACACTTCCTTGGAAATAGCGAGATGCTCTCTTTCGTGATGATCAAATGGAATATTATTATTAACTTTTTAGAAGTTACTATTGTACTATTACCTTCCACAGTTTCGCTTAATAGCAAGCCCAAAAATGCTAGACCTTGGGCCTCTCTTCGCCTTTACCACCCGCGTGATCTTCTGTTCGTTAGTGCTCATCTCCCCGTAAGATAAACATGCGCTAAAGACCCTGGAGACCAGCCGCCCCACTTGACAGGCCCTAGATTTTGACGCCAGGCTTGCGCCTTGGACTAGGAAGACCCATTCGCTATAAGTGAGAGCACCCATGTCGAGTGTCAGTCAGAGATCTTCCTTCCTGGCCTAATCCCCAATCCTTCCTTTTGCTAGGGATTTTCCACCAATCCCCTGATAAATATGGACATTTCTCCCCGTGAGCTCTCACCAGTCGACTTGCCCTCGAGTTATCCTACAGCCCTGCCAGCTAGATGAGAGCCTGATTAGCGGGTCTACTCGGGGTCTTCTCTCTAAATCAACTCCAACCACCAAGTGATCCTACAGCCTTGCCTGCTAGATGAGTTCCTGGTCAGCGGGTCTGCTCGGGGTCTCCTCTCAAAATCAACTCCAACCACCGAGTGAGCCTACGACCCTGCCAGCTAGATGAGAGCCTGGTCAGCGGGTGTGCTCGGGGTCTCCTCTCCAAACCACCTCCAAGCACCGAGTGAGCCTACAGCCGTGCCAGCTAGATGAGAGCCTGGTTAGCGGGTATGCTCGGGGCATCCTCTCCCACATCACCTCCAACCACCGAGTGAGCCTACAGCCCTGCCAGCTAGACGAGAGCCTGGTCAGCAGGTCTGCTAGGGATCTTCTCTCCAAAACACCTCCAACCACCGAGTGAGCCTACAACCCTTCCATCTAGATGAGAACCTGATCAGCGGGTCTGCTCGGGTTCTCCTCTCCAAATCAACTCCAACCACTGAGTGAGCCTACAACACTGACAGCTAGATGAGAGCCTAGTCAGCGATTCTGCTGGGGGTCTCCTCTCCAAACCACCTCCAACCACCGAGTGAACCTACAGCACTGCCAGCTAGATGAGAGCCTGGTCAGCGGGTCTGCTCGGGTCTCCTATGCCAAACCACCTCCATCCACCACCGAGTGAGCTACCAGCCCTGCCAGCTAGATGAGAGCCTGGTCAGCGAGTCTGCTTGGGGTCTCTTCTCCAAATCACCTCCAACCACCGAGTGAGCCTATAGCCCTGCCAGCTAGATGAGATCCTAGTCAGCGGGTCTGCTCGGGGTCTTTTCTCCAAACCACCTCCAACCACCGAGTGAGCCTACAACCCTGCCAGCTAGATTAGAGCCTGGTCAGCGGGTCTGCTCGGTGTCTCCTCTCCAAATCAACTCCAACCATCGAGTGAGCCTACAACCCTGCCAGATAGATGAGAGCCTGGTCAGCAGGTCTGCTCGGGGTCTCCTCTCCAAATCACGTCCAACCACCGAGTGAGCCTACAGCCCTGCCAGCTAGATGAGAGCCTGGTCAGCGGGTCTGCTCGGGGTCTCCTCTCCAAACCAACTCCAACCACTGAGTGAGCCTACAGCCCTGTCAGCTATATGAGAGCCTGGTCAAGGGGTCTGCTCGGGGTCTCCTCTCCAAACCACCTCCAACCACCGAGTGAGCCTACAGTCCTGCCAGCTAGATGAGAGCCTGCTCAGTGGGACTGCTCGGGGTCTCCTCTCCCAAAACACCTCCAACCACCCAGTGAGCTTACAGCCCTGCAAGCTAGTTGAGAGCCTGGTCAGCGGCTTTGATCGGGGTCTCCTCTCCAATCACCTCCAACCACCGAGTGAGCCTACAACCCTGCCAGCTAGCGAGAGCCTGGTCAGCGGGTCTGCTCGGGGTATTTTTCTCCAAAGCACCTCCAACCACCGAGTGAGCGTACATCCCTGCCAACTAGATGAGAGCCTGGTCAGCGTGTCTGCTCGGGGTCTCCTCTCCAAACCACCTCCAACCACCGAGTGAGCCTACAGCCCTGCCAGCTAGATGAGAGCCTGGTCAGTCGGTCTGCTCGGGGTCTTTTCTCCAAACCACCTCCAACCACCGAGTGAGCCTACAGCTCTGCCAGCTAGATAAGAGCCTGGCTAGCGGGTCTGCTCGGGGTCTCCTCTCCAAATCACATCCAACCACCGAGTGAGCCTACAGCCCTGCCAGCTAGATGAGATCCTGGTCAGCGGGTCTGCTCGGGGTCTTTTCTCCAAACCAACTCCAACCACCAAGTGAGCCTACAACCCTGCCAGCTAGATGAGAGCCTGGTCAGCAGGTCTACTCGGGGTCTCCTCTACCAAACTACCTCCAACCACCGAGTGAGCCTACAGCCCTGCCAGCTATATGAGAGCCTGGTCAGCGGGTCTACTCGGGGTCTTCTCTCGAAATCACCTCCAACCACCGAGTGAGCCTACATCCCTGCCAGCTAGACGAGAGCCTAGTCAGCGGGTCTGCTCGGGGTCTCCTCTTCCAAACCACCTCCAACTACCGAGTGAGTCTACAGCCCTACCAGCTAGATGAGAGCCTGGTCAGCGGGTCTCCTCGGGTTCTCCTGTCCAAACCATCTCACCCTTGGTGCCATAGAAAAGGTCACCCACACTCCTATCACATCAAAAGAGCACATCAAAATTGCAAAAAATGTAATGAGCGCGAAAAGTGCTACGGGTAAAACCACTTTAAATCATGAACACTTCGAGCGCGACCGAGGGATACCCCGTCCACATCCTGGTGGTGGTACCCTCCTGACTTCAAGACCACTTTTACTACAAAAGAACCCTCCCAATTGAGATTGATCTTCCCTACGGAGGCTCCTCTACCTGCTGCATCTACCTTTTTTAGGACCAAATCTCCCTTCTCGAACTGTTTGACCCTTATATGCTTGTCGAAGTACATTGCCATCCGGCGCTTGACCTCCTCCTGCCGGACCATCAACAAATCCCTAAGTTCCTCCACGAGATCCAGAGAGAGTCTTTGCTCTTCCTCGTTCTCCGCTCTCCATCCTTCGCATCCTTCCCTTCCAACTGCTACTCTTAGTGATGTCACTTCAAACTCGATAGGTATGAAAGCCTACGAGACATGAGAGAGCTTAAACGGGGTCTCTCCCATGGCGCTGTTTGGTGTGGATCTCAAGGCCCATAGGACTGAAGGTAGCTGCTCCACCCAACTCCCCCTCAAATTCTCCACTTTCTTCTTCAACAGATTGACAATGACCTTATTGGCTACTACCACCTGCCCATCACTTCGTGGATAATGAATAGAGGTAAAGCGGAGATCTATTCCCAAACGAATGCAGAAATCAATGAACTCTCTACTTGCAAATTGTGGTCCGTTATCTGTTACAATGGCTAGAGATAACCCATGCCGGCAGATGATCTCCCCCCATACGAAATTCTTGACCACCTGTGATGTTACCTTAGCCAGCACCTTCACCTCCAGCCATTTTGAAAAGTAGTCCACCATGACTAGCAGGAATTTCCTCTGGCCACTAGCTTGGGGAAAAGGACCCACCAGATCTAGCCCCCATATAGCGAAAGGCCGGGGAGCTATGATTGTCCGCAACCTCTGGGCCGGAAGGAGCTAGAGGGGGGCGAACTCCTGGCATTTTTGACACCTTTTCGCGAATTCCTCCACATCTTTCCTGAGGGTAGGCCAGAAGTACCCCTGTCTCAGCACCCTCCCTTCTAATGTATGGCTCCCGAGTGACTCCCGCATTCTCCCGAGTGAATCTTTTGCAGAACCTTTGGAACCTCTTCCTCTGACACACATCGGGTCAGCAAACCCGACAGCATCTTGTGATATAAAACCACATCTTTCCGCAAGTAGTACGCCGATTTGTATCTGGTATGCTTCTTGTCGAGTTCTTTCGCGGGTAACTGCCCTGATGCCAAAAAGGTGATGAAGGGTTTCCTTTCAAGACCTCTGTTGGCATATCTCCATGAGCTGCTCCTCTTCTATAGACAGCCTGAAGAGCTCCGTCATTGTTCCCCTGACTCGAGGGCCATACTTGGAGAGTTGGTTAGCCTGAGTGCTCTCCCCCCTCGGGACGTGCTAAATTGAAAAGCTTCGGAACTGTCTGATGATTCCCTTGACCTTTCCTAGATACAACTGGAGGGTGGGCTCCCTTGTCTCGAACTCCCCTTTGATCTGGCCTGCCACCACTATGGAGTCGGTCGAGGCCTCGATGTCTTGTATGCCCAACTCCCGGGCTAACCTGAGTCCCGCGATGATCGCCTCATATTCCGCTTGGTTGTTGGTGATCGTGAAATGAATCTTCAAGGCCTGTTAAATCCTGGTTCCCTTCGAACTTATCAAGACCATTCCCCCTCCGAAGGAATTTCTTCCTGACGCTCCAACTACTAACATCTTCCAGGCTACTCGAGGGGACACTTCCATCTCCTGGACCTCAACTACGTAGTCCACCAGGAAATCGGCCACTGCCTGTGCCTTAATGGCGAGCCGAGGAACGAAAGCGAGGTCGAATTCACTGAGCTCTATTGACCACTTGGCCAGCATCCCGGAATGTTCTACCCCCTCAAAGATTCGATGGAGGGGGTGATCCGTCACCAACTGAATAGAATGAGCCTGAAAATACGGTCTGAGCTTTCGTGCCGAGACGATGAGGGCAAACGCTAACTTTTCAAGGATGGGATACCCGAGCTCCGCTATATTTAAGACCCTGCTCATGTAGTAGATCGGAAACTGCTTCATCCCTTCTTCTCGCACAAGAACCGAGCTCACAGCGCCAGTCCCAACCCCTAAGAATAAAAATAAGACCTCTCCTTCCCTTGGTCCCTGGAGTAAAGGCATCCGGGTGAGCTATTGCTTTAGCTCCTGGAAAGCCTTCTCACATTCTGGGGTCCATTCAAACTTCTTGCCACCCCGTAGTGTCCGAAAGAAAGGCGAGCATCTCTCTCCAGCTCGGGAGAGAAACCTGCTTAGCCCGGCCAACTTGCCGGTGAGATGCTGAACCTCCTTAGTATTTCTACGGGACTCCAACTCTAGGATTGCTTTTCCTTTCTCGGGGTTGGGCTCCACTCCCGATGGAGTGAGAAAATGTCTGACGAACTTTCCCCTATTGGTTCCGAAAACACATTTCAGGGGGTTGAGTCTCATATTATATTTCCTCAGGGTTTCAAAGGTCTCCTCAAGATCTAGGATATGAGCTTCGAGGTCCTTTCTTTTGACCATCAAGTCATCCATGTACACCCCGAGGTTCCTCCCTCTCTGTTTTCGGAAGATCCGATCCATCATTCTTTGGTAGGTTGCTCCCGCATTTTTCAACCCGAAAGGCATCATATTAAAATAGAAGCACCCATCCTCCGTGACGAAGGTGACTTCCTTAACGTCCGGAGGGTGCATGCGTATTTGGTTATATCCGGAAAACGCATCCAAGAAACTCATAAAAGAAAAAATGACGGTTGAGTCAACCAGCGCGTCGATTCGGGGCAGCTGGTAACAATCCTTAGGGCACACTTTATTTAAAAGAGAGAAATCCACGGACATTCTCCATCTACACTCCCCCTTTTTTATCCATTACAATATTACTTACCCATCCCAGATCCTTACAGGCAGACACAAACCCTGCCTTAAGTAACTTCTCTACCTACTCTCTAATAGGCCCGGCCATCTTTGAGGTGATGGCCCTCTTCTTTTGCTATATGGGGCGAGTATTGGGATATAGTTTGAGGCAGTGACAAGCGACGTCCGCATCGACCCCGGGCATGTCTGCGGCGCTGCACGCGAAGACGTCAATATTTTTTTGCACACAGGCCTTGATCTTCTCTCGGTCTTCCGGGTAGAGTTCGCCGCTGATCTTTACCTTCTCCTTTCTCCCTTCCTTGGTGCGGATCTCTACCTCGCGTACCTCCACGACTGCCTTCAGCCTTGATGGCTCTTCCTCTCCTTCCTGCTCTTCCAGCGCGTCCTGTTCCCTGACTTCGTCTTCCGCAACAACCATCACCATTTCTTCCCCAAGCTTTTCCATCTCCCACTTTCTTGCGCCCTCTCCTCCCTGCAGTGAGGCTCTTCTTTTTTCCAGCCGGGCCCCCCTCCTGGGTGGCCCTCCCGCTTCCTCCATCTTCCTCTTCTCTTCTCCTTGATTCCTGCTGTCTCCCCCCGAACTCCCTAGACTCCACCTCTGTAAGCCTTGCCAACTTTTTGCAAAAGCGGGATTTGCCGCCTCCATCGCTATTTCCTTCACCACCTTCTCCATCAAGCCTTCAAAAGACAGCGGCGCCTTCCGAGTGAGGCTCATTTTGAAGAAGCCTTCTCGTAGTCCCACGGTAAAGTCCATCTAGAGGGCAAATACCGACACCTCCTGTATATCCAGGATCTCCTCTTGGAACCTATCCACGTACTGAGCCAGTAATTCATCTGCCTTCTGCTTAATCAAAAAGATCGACTCTGTGTTCCTCTTCCTCTTCTTAGAAGTGGAAAACCGTAACTGGAAGCTCCTGCTTACGTCCTCGAAGCAGTACATTGAGCCTGTCGGGAGCTGATGAAACCAGTCTCTAGCTTTGTCCTTTAGAGTAATGGCGAAAAGACGACATTTAAACGCGTCCGTCATGGGCCTGATCGAAACTGCATCCTCGAACCATTGCAAGTCATGAAGGGGATCATCTTTCCCCACACAGTATTTCATTTCGGGTTCCTGGAACCCTTCCGGGACGGGAGCTGACAGGATCAGCTCACAAAAATGCGACCCTCTCACCACCGGTCTCGCCGCCCCCACTCGTGTGACGACCTCTCCTGGTGAGATGGTACTCGTCGGGCTTGGGAACAGCTCCCTTCCTGTCATATCCCTCCTGCTTCCTTCCGCCATCACCTCCTTTCCTGGTCCCCTCCCCGGGGCATCTTCTCCCAATTGCGCCGAGACGAGCTCTTCTTGCGGCATGAGAACAGGCACTTGAGGCAGTGGGGTTGAACAATGTCCCTGTCGCGAGATCCCTTGCAGCAAGTCCACGATCCCCTTGGTTGAAGCCATAAACTCCTCTCTTCCGACAAATCCTCCTGGGTTATCCGTCCCCTCTCCTTCTCCTTCTCCATGATTTCCCGCCATGTGGTTGCTCGAGGTTCTTCTCTGAGGGCTGCGATCCACGCTCACAGCACCAAAAATGTTGGAACCAGCTTTTTGGTTGCTCCTAAAGTTCGAAACAGGATGCAGCCCACATGTGCTCTTCTTGTGCTATTCTCCTGACGAGAGTTGGAGACCTGAAAATAGACCGAGGGGTCTCAGCTCGGAGGTCCCGCCTCTTTTCCGAAAGAACTAAAGATCTTCCCCTCCCTAGACAATGCTGAGCTATGTGCCTGTGAGGAAGACAGTGGAAAGGTTCAACAACCTTCTCGGGCACCTTATCGGCCTATTTATAGGCCTCTAAATTTGATCTGCAAATATGCCTTCTGAATTAACCTGAAATGACCAAAACACCCTGGGCTGGGTCTACCAACAGCCAAACTCCATTGTTTTGGAGGGCTATACGCAGACCCCCAGGTGTAGAAGTGTAAAATTACCTGGGGCAAAAAGGTAAAATCCCCCTTGGGGGTAAAAAAGGTAAAGACATCTGTTCTCCCATGCGGCGAGTGGGGAAGGTACTGACGGGCGAGATGACCGCCCTATCCGTCTCGCCGGCCTCTCGCCCTGTAGGCCATCTCTCCTCCTAGAATGATCCCACCCCCTAGGAGGTCTCGCCTACTTCAGAGAATCCCCCATCCCGCCTCCTGCAGGTGGGTCTCCTGGTCTCACTCACCAATCATCACGCCAGCATCCCCTTCTCGCTCGTTGGACCACCTCTCGCTAGCCCAAGGTTGTACAGGATTGGAGCAATGCAAGAAGAACTGTACCAATTTAAGAGATGTAAGGTCTGGAAGTTGGTTCCCATACCACAAGGACAAAATGTCATAGGGACCAAGTGGATCTACAGTGAAAGTGTAAGGTAGATCTGAAATACTCTAGAGGGGGGGGGGGTAAATAGAGTATTGTGCTCTCTTATAAAAATTTTTTTACAACTTTTGTCGTATTCCTAAGTGAACAGGTCAGCCAATAAAACAATAAGCACAACAACCTAACTAATCACAGAGCATAGCCAAAACAAAAAAGGGGCAACCAGACGACACAAGAAGTTTATAGTGGTTCCCCAACCTGGGTACATCCACTCTTCTACCAACCTTGTAGGAATCCACTCAGGTTTTTAATCAGGTGCCTGACACCAATGAGCTTTTGTTCAGGTGCTCAAAAAGCAAAACCTCAAGTCTTTTGGAAGAATACTTGTAACCAGGAATAATTTTGAAGGAAGTTAAGACCCTGTACAGTAGTTGGAAGAGAGGTGATGGTGTCTTCTCTTTCTCAATAACAACTGAGAAGACTGTGGATTGATGTTAGTAGATTTTCTCCCCCTGAGATCTTGAATGAATCAGGAATTCTGGAGCACTGCTTCAGGGTGACAGGTCTTCAAAACTTGAGTGCCTGGAGCAAATATTGCTTCAGGAACTTCTTTGACAGATAGAGTTTTGTTGTCCTTCTGAAGTTGTCCTGTATAATTGAAGATGTTCTCTCGCTTGGGCTGATTGCAGAAAAGAACTTTTGATTGTTGTAAGATTGTTGTTCTGTGCAATCTGTCTGTGTGTTTGTATTGTTGATTCTATCTCTTATTGATTAATCCTATTCTTTTTTTGTGACTTTTTGCTGACAGAGGAACATTCGAAATTTGAATGTTGAGCAGTAATTGTAGTCGACCTTGGAAAGAAGCAACAATCAATGATTTCCCTAACTGTCCCATGGAAAAACGGCATGTAATAGTCCATAGTCAATACACGTTCTAATGGTAACATTCTGAGAAGATCTGGCATTGATTACTCTGGAATCATCGCCAAGAAAAGGGACGGGAAACTGGAGAAGACCTAGTCTGCAATCGTCGAACGAAGAACACCAATCGTCGAGCTGACTTCACAGTTTGTCGAGCTGTACTGATGAGTTCGTCGAGCTGAGCTTGAGTTCGTCGACCAAACAATAGCAATAGTCTTCAAGGGAAATCTTGTCAATTCTGCTTCAATATTCGTCGAACTGACAATCTTCATTTGTCGAGCTGAGATCAAAATTCGTCTAGATGAGAATGATTTTGATCTGAGAAGACTCTGACTCAGAAGAAATCAAATCGTAGACCATAAATTGTTGAGCAGATTACTGAATTCATCGACCTGAGAAGTTGACTTCGTTGACCTGGGAAGTTAGGAACTTGAGGTCCAAGTTCGTCGGGCTCAGATTCTAGTTCGTCAACCAAAGCCTGAAGTTGGACTTAGAAAAATTCTGAAGTTGTCCTAACATTAGCTTAATGTAGAAACTTAATCTTCATGAAACAGAAAACAAAGATCGTCGAGCTCAGCACAAAGAAATGTCTCACGATCGTCGAGCGTTGAACACCTTTCGTCGAGCTGAGTTCGACGAACGTCGAACTCACTTTACTTAGTCTTGAAAACTTCTAAGTCTGGAGTCTCTGATGGTCTTGTTGATAGCTGGTCCATCTGAAGTTGACTCTAACAACTTGGCCTAGACTCTATGACACAAATATGACCCTGGATATATATGATGGGTCACATTCTGAGCTAGTGAACCATGCCCAAATCAACTAGGGATCCAATAATCTCCACTTATTTGGGTGAGGTCACTAAGAGACTCAAAACAGAAACAAAAAAAAAAACAAAGCAAGAAAAGAAATATATCTGGCAGAGAATTACTAACACATGCAGTAGATATATATATACATAGGCTTTGTTTAAACAAATAGCATAGTTTGAAAACAAATGCAGAAAGAAAATTTGAAACAAAATAAAGATTACTTCTTCTTTTTCTGCAAAGACTTGTCTTCTGTTTTCTTTTCTCCTGGCTTTTTGAAGATTTTTTCTCTAGTTGGAACTTGAGCCTGTGCCTTAGTCATAGTCATGTAAACTGCCCCAATGATCTTCAGTGATGTAGCTCTGGGGACAACTGCTTCAGGATGGAGCTTCATATAATCATCAACATTGAAGAGCTTGTTTCCCTTGTCAAATCTCTTAAGTTCTTCCTTCTTGTATTCAGACATAGTTGAGAGACCTGAGATGTCTTTTCCTTTAGCTTTGGCTTTATTAATCAGGGACAAACCAATAAGTTCCTGGAACCTGGCCATTCTTGCAGTGTTGGCAGTTTCAGGATCTTCAAATGGAATAGGAGGAGAGTATGGTCTTTTTGGACTGTCAGCTTTTTGATCTTCAGATATTTATTGCTTTTGCTGTTGATGCTGTTGTTGATGTTGATTTCCTGAGGATGGTTGCCTCTGCTGGCTGCTTCCAGAGGATTTCCCTGAATGCCTCTGATAGGTTTGCATGGGGGTAGATCTCTGAGAGCTAGAGCCAGTGTCACCAGCTACTGGAGGAGGAGAAGGAGGTGGATCCTTTCTATATCTGTGGACTGGAGGAGGAGAATATCTCCTACTTCTTTTTCTTTCCTTCTGCTGGTTCTTTGATAACCACATCCATGCAGGCATTCCCTTATGAGTAACATTGTGCAAAATGTAATAAGGGGTGTCTGCAGTTGGATTAGGCTTAGGAGCTGGAGGAGGAGGAGCCTTCCTTTTCTTTGACAACATTTGCTTTTTATTCTTGGAGGCTTCTTCATCTGAATCATCATCATCATCATCAGCTTCATCATCTTCAGTATCAAAACCTTGAGGGTTATCATATAAAGCATCCAATACTTTTAATGCTTTATCATCAATAACAGCTTTTGCTGTAGCAGGGGTAGAAGTAGAAGTTTCAGGAACTGGAGTTTCAAAAACAGTTGAGGAGGAGACTGTACAGGAATCAAAAATAGTTGGGACAGAGCTTTCAGCTGCTGCCTTATTCTCCTCTTCAATATCAGCCAAGATTAGCTCATCCAAATATGGCATATAGGAGTCAACCATAACAAAACCTGGTACTGAGATATCTTCTGGAATAACTGTAGATGATGGAGCAACAACTCGAAGAGCAAAACTGTCACAGAGTTACTTAGCAACTGCTGGACTTATTGGAGAGGTATAGGGAAAATAGCCAACTGTGGCTTAGTAAAATCTGCTGGAAGAGACAGCATATGTACAATATCAAAATGGTGCAGTAATTCCTGTAGATTAACTGTGGGATTGAGAATGAAATCACCAACAGTTTCAGCAGTATCCATGTCAGCAATGTCCATATCAGTATTAATAAACTCAATCAAATCAATTAAATCTGCATCTGTAGTATCTGGATATACTTCTGTAGGGACTGAAAAATCTGCAGTATCTGCTGGAGAATCTGCATCTGAAGCCTGTGCTGCTGCTACATCATCAGGCATCTCCCCCTGCATGGGTTCACTGGGGACTGACGCCAGGCCCTGGATTAAGGAGGGGGCAGCAGAAAGGGCAGAAATTTGAGCAGATAAAGAATTAATGGAATTCACAAGAGGTGTAATGGCCTCTGTGATAAGGGATTTGATGAGGGGAGTGAGAATGGTGAGGATAGATGATATGGTAGTTGAATCAAAGGAGGAAGGGGAAGAGGATGGAATGGAGGGTAGAACTGCTGATATGTGATGAGTGGAGGGGTATGAAGATGGAATGGTGGCATCTGGCATGGCAATGTTTATGGGTAGGGTGTAAGATGGAATGGAGGACAAATGAGGGGGAAGTGGAGACTGAGGAGGTGTGAGAATATGTGTGTCATGAGGTGAAGTAGGAGGTGTGGGTTGTTGATTAGCTTGCAGAGGGGAAGATGGAGGTGGAGATGGGATGTTGGTGATGTACAGTGGCAGAGATGGAGGAGGAGTAGGCACATGAGGAGGCTGCTTTGCTGGAAGGGGTGCTGGAAGAGATGATGGAGGGGGAAGGATCTCCTCAGGAGGTGTGGGAGTGGCTTTAATAGCCCTGGTGCCTTCTGAAGCAGGGATGGAAGAGGCGGAAGCCTTGGATGGCTTGGAGATCATCCTCTCCCATCTGCCAAACAAAGCGCAGGTGAGGCGCTTGCTGACATTGATGAAGATGGTCGAGGAGACCATGAATGCACCAGCCTTTTCCTGGAGGAAGATCCCCAGGATTCGTCCAAAGCAAACCTCTTTCTTGCTGATCTTCTTCTTTATCAGATCAAAGAAGATCTTACTCCAATCAACAGGACGCTTATTCACCACAGCATACATGATAAGGAATTGATGTCAGGTTATGTATTCATGTGCGGTGTGCTTGCCCATCAGTATTTTTCCCACAATGTCCGCCAAGAACTGATAGGCGGCAAAGAGTTATTTCTTTAACAACTTGTTAGGGTTGCTTCCAGAAAACCCCATCAGATTCAGCATCGATGTAAACTCTTCAGAATCCATTTCCATATCATCTTCTCCATTTACCAAACCAAAAATATCAGAAAGAATTGCGGGAGATAACGGAATAGCACTACTCCCGATATTTCCTGTCAAAATATTTTCCTCAGAAACAGTAGACGTGTATACCCATTCTCTTATTTCAGTTCCATGCAATTTAATCCTTCTGGTCATGAAATCCTTGAGACCCTGCTCGTCTAGTAGTTCCAGAATGTAGAGGAATATAGGGTCAGAGTGTTGGAATGAATCGAAATCCATATCAAAACCGGTGTCAAATTTCATGGCAGCCAAAGCTCCTGCTGGAATCGCCATTGATGACCTGCAAGAAAGACAGAGAAAACGGCGATCAAGAGCAAGAGAACTGAAAGCGCGGGATGGAGGTCGAAGAAAACCTAGATATAAGATTTTCAGAATATGAATCGACAATCTCCGTTCCACGAAAAAGAAACAATTCTTCGAACTGAGCTCGACGAAATAAATTATAGACAAATAATTCGTCGATCCCATCCAGAAGAATCAAAAACAGTTCGTCGAACTCCGTTCGACGAAATATCTTGTGAAGCAAAGTTCATCGATCTATGGTCGACGAAAATTGTTTCCACACAGAGAATTCGTCGATCTCCGTTCGACGAGAATCTCTCAAACTTTCCCTAATTCGTCGAACTCCGTTCGACGAACTCTGGAAAATTCGTCGAATGCAGACAGAAACTAATTTAACTCTTCTCCATTAATCATTTCCAGTTGATTTATAAAGAACAGATGATTTTTCTCATCCAAGGGTTTGGTGAAAATGTCTGCTCTATGTAAATCAGTTGGAATATGGATTAGCTTAATTTTCTTTTTGTCTACATTGTCTCTAACGAAATGATGTCTTATATCAATATGCTTAGTACTAGAATGGTGAACTGGATTCTGTGTTATAGCAATATCACTAGTATTATCACAAAATAATGTTGAATTATTTAAGTTGACACCATAGTCTAGGAGTTGGTTCTGTATCCATAATATTTGTGAACAGCAGCTGCCAGCAGCCATGTATTCTGCTTTTGCAGTTGATGTAGACACAGATGTTTGCTTTTTACAAAACCAGGAGGCAAGTCTCTTACCCAGGAACTGTCAAGTTCCAGAGGTACTCTTCCTGTCCACTCTACATCCAGCATAGTCAGCATCTGAGTATCCAGTTAACTCAAACTCTGACTCTGCAGGATACTAGAGTCCTAGATTAGGACAACTCTTTATATATCTCAAAATTCTTTTTAAGAAAATAAGGTGAGATTCTTTAGGGTTCACTTGGAACCCAGCACAAAGGCATGTGGCAAACATTATATCAGGCCTGCTAGCTGTTATGTATAATAGGGATCCAACAATTGCCCTATAATGTTTCTGATCTATAGGTTTCCCTGCTGCATCAGAAACCACAACAGCATTTGTAACCATAGGTGTTTTCATTCCTGAAGAATCACCCATCCCAAACTTCTTAATAAGCTCTTTAGCATACTTAGCTTGGGAGAGGAAGATACCATAAGGGAGCTGCTTCACTTGGAGACCAAGGAATTAGGAAAGCTCACCCATACTACTCATCTCAAATTTGGAATGCATGAGGTCAGCAAACCTCTTGCATAATTTGGGATCAGTAGACCCAAAGATGATGTCATCCACATATATTTGTACTAACAAAATTTGGTCCTTATGATGTCTACTGAAAAGAGTTTTATCTATGGTTCCTCTTGTAAAGTTATGCTCTAAAAAAAGCTTGCTAAGGTCTCATACCAAGCTCTTGGAGCTTGCTTTAAACCATAGAGAGCTTTATGCAATTTAAATACAAAAGCGGGTTGAGTTAGAAAGATAAAACCTGGAGGTTGTTCCACATAAACCTCTTCTTGAAGCACTCCATTCAAGAATGCACTCTTGACATCCATTTGGAAGACTTTGAATCTCTTGTGAGCTGCATAGGCAAGGAATATTCTTATGGCCTTTAACCTTGCAACAGGGGCAAAGGATTGGTAATAATCAATTCCTTTCCCTTGCCTGTAGCCTTGAGCAACAAGCCTAGCCTTGTTCCTCACTATGTTCCCTTGAGCATCTAGCTTATTTTTGTAGACACATTTGGTTCTAATAACTGGGTAGTTTTGGGGTCTTGGAACCAAATCCCAAACTCTACATCTGTCAAACTGATTTAGTTCCTCTTGCATTGCAATGATCCAGTGAGGATCTTGCTCTGCTTCATGGATGGAGAAAGGTTCAATCTGAGAGAGAAAACAGGCATGCATCAAGTCTTGGTTGAGTTGATGCCTTGTGTGTACACTTGCTGAAATGTCTCCAATCACTTGAGATCTGGGGTGATCTCTAAGTGTGACAAGATCAGTTGGTGGAGTTTGTTGAGCAACAGCTTCTGTATTTAATTCCTCTTGAGGAATTGTACTAGCTATTGAGGGAAGTTCAGCCACTTCCACTTGAATCTCTTCTTCACTGTCTTCAGCAACCTGTGGAGAAGGATGGGTTGACACCTCTTGGGTAAGGTTTAGTCAATCCATAGACTCACACAGTGGTGGAACCTGCAAAGAACTTATGGTAAAAATCTCTTTCTCCTTATAAGACATGTTAGCTTCATCAAAAGATACATGGACAGACTCTTCAATTTTAAGAGTTGATTTATTAAATACCCTATAGGTCTTGCTTACTTGAGAGTATCCTAGAAAAATCCCTTCTTCAGCCTTTGCCTCAAACTTTCTAATGTATCTTTTATTATTAGTGTGAATATAGCATATACAACCAAAAACTTTAAAATAAGTGATTTTAGGTTTCTTCCCTTTAAGTAATTCATAGGGGGTCCTATTTTTCAGCTTATGTATAAGAATTCTATTTAGGACATAGTTAGCAGTGTTTACAGCTTCTGCCCAAAAGGATAGAGGCATGTAAGCATCTACTAATAATGTTCCTGCAGATTCAATGAATGTCCTATTTTTCCTTTCAGCTACCCAATTTTGTTGGGGAGTTCTAGGAGCTGAGAAGCACTGCCTGATACCTTACTTCTCACAGAACTCATGCATAAGAAGAGACTCAAACTCTGTGCCATGATCACTTCTGATCAATGCAACATGAGTAGAGAACTCAATCTGTATGGTCCTGAGAAAATCTGTAAGAACCTTGAATGTATCTGACTTAGCTCTCAGATAGGCTACCCAACTTAATCTAGAGAAGTCATCAACAATCACTAAAGTATAAAACTTCCCTCCCAGGCTTTGTACTGCAATGGGTCCAAATAGATACACATGAAGCAAATACAAAATCCTAGGTGAATCACTTTTATTAATGGATTTCAAACTAGTTTTAGTTTGCTTGCCTAATTGATAAGCCCTGCATAGGTTTTCCTTCTTGTAGGGGCGAGAAGGTAAACCTCTAACAAGGTTGTCTTTAGATAAACTAGCTATATTCTTAAGGTTTACATGTCCTAATCTTTTATGCCATAACTCATTTTAATTACTAGTGATATTGAGTAAGCAAACATCAGTTTTGGCAGAAATAAAATCTACTAGATATATGTTGCCTTGTCTAATTCCAATTAAAATAGTTTGGTTTTCACTATTAATAATAGAACAAGAAGTAGAGTTAAAGTGTACCTGATAACCTTCATCACATAATTGACTTATGGATATCAGGTTATGTTTGAGTCCTCTTACATATATTACTTTCTTGAAAGTAACTGTCCCAATCTTTACTGCTCCATATCCTTCTGACTGGCCACTGTTTGAATCTCCAAAAATCAACTTTGGTCCTAGCTTGGACGTATAATTGGACAGATTGGCCTTACTGTCTATCATGTGTTTAGAGCATCCACTGTCCAAGTACCAGGTCTGACTCACCCTTGGACAGCTCTTCACCTGTACATATAATGAAAAGCAAAACTCAATTGTTCTTGACCCAAGTTACCTTGGGTCCTTTATTTGGTTGAAAAGAAAAGCTGGAAATAACTGATAAGGTGGGTTGAGATTTATAACCTAAGGGGTGATATCTCCTAGGTGGGATAACCCAATCAGCTACTGGATTGAATGGTTTATTAGTTGGCTTAGAATCTCTATAAAAGAAATAATTTAAGTTTGGTCCTTCTGGGTTCGACGATTTTCTGTAAGTTCGTCGACCAGAGTTCGACGAATAGGGCTGAGATCATCGATCTCTGCTCAGAGAATGACAGTAGTCACTTTCTGTACCCCAAGTTCATCGACCTCTACTCGACGAACCATACAAAGTTCGTCGATCATAGTTAGACGAATTGTTAATATTGAAGTTTGCGTTCAGCGTTCGTCGATCTGGGTTCGACGAACTGGCCACATTTCGTCGATCTGAGTTAGACGAATGTTGTTGAACCTTATTTTTATTTGTTGTTTTATGATTCCTATTACTCTTGTCTATGGGTTTTGGATTGTTTTTAGATAATGGTTTGTTTATTATCTTTTCTTTTCCTTTAGCAGAAACAAATTTAATGGGTGTGGTAAGAATATTTTTCTTAATTAAGGGGGGTAAACTTGATGATGCACCCAAGCCTAGCTTGCCATTTAATCTGGCATTAACTATGCTTGTTATGTCCATCAGCTTGAGACTTCTCCCATTGAGAGATTGCTCAAGTTGTTTAGCCTCAGATAGATCAGATTTTAATTAAATTATCTGTTCATTTGCTAAGGTTAGTTGATCTTGTAGTTTAATGTTTTCTGAGTTAACAGATTCAAGATTTCCTAGTCTTTCTCTAAGAGTTTTTATTTCTTTTTCTGAATTAATCAAATCTAAACACATAGTTTTGAATTCAACTTTAAATAAATCAGAATTAAAATCAAAGCTTGAAAGAACCTGATCTTCCTCTGAGTCTGAGGCTGCTTCATCTTCAGATTCTCCTTCTGATCCAGAACAGCTCCTGGAGGCATCAATTGTCATAAGGTAAACCTCCTTGGATCTTGCTTCTTCCTCTTCTTCACTTGAGCTGGAAGAGGATGATTCTTCCTATGTATCACTCCATGTCTCAGCAACAAAGCCCTTGTCTTTCTTTTTGTACTTGCTGGAAGAGGGTCTGCTGCTGTGTTTTCTCCTTCTTCTGGTTTTCTGGACATTCTGAGATGTAATGTCCAGGCTTTCTGCAACCAAAGCACACAACCTCCTTGGTTGGTGTCTTGTCAAATCTGGGCTTATCATCATTCCTGGATGATTTCCTTCTGAAATCCTTTCTAGCCATCTTATAGAATCTTTTTGCAAAGAGGCTCATCAATTCTTCATTTAATGTTGAGGTCTCACTTTCGTCTGATGCTTTGAAGGCTATACTATGATCCTTTCTCACTGGAGTTGTTGCATTCTGTTCAGCTGCTTCTCTTGATTTTATCAACTGCTCATAATACATTAATTTGCCTAGCAGAGATTCAGTTGATATATCATTTAGGCTTCTGGCTTCTTTGATAGGCCAGATTCTGGAGTCCCAAGAGCTAGGGAAGCACATCAAAATTTTGACATTCACCTCTGTCAGGGTGATGTCCTTATCCAAAATTTTGAGCTCATTGATGATTGAGCTCAACCTGTTGTACATTTCAACCAATGATTCAGTCTCATCCTTTTTAAAATTCTCATACAGGGATATGAGGTTTGATCTCATGTCTTTCCTTTCATTTGCTGAGCCAGCTACCATTTGGTTGAGGGAGTCCCAAATGGCCTTGGCTGAGGTGCACTCAGCCACCTTTTGAAATTTGTCATCTGACATTGTCTGAGCTAAGATGTTCATTGCTTTAGCATCTGCCATTTTGGCTTTCTTGTAGGCATCATTATTCTCTGGGGGAGGTACTGCAGTCATGTTGGTAGAAGTTCTTGTAGAAGCTGCAGGTGCTGGAGGTACTCCTGTCAAGATAGAAGCAAAAATATCCTCATCAATGGAATTCATATATAGTCTGATTCTTGCCTTGCAGATAGCAAACTTGTTAAAATTGCATAGTGGAGGTCTGATGCTTGCATAGTCTTTGTTTTGGGCCATTTCTGTGAAGAAATAAATTTAATAACAACAACAAAACACTCAGATCTAACAAGAGGGATCTTTATGGTTCAGGTGTTAGCCTGTACAACCAATTAAGGTATGATATTTTAACCAATCTCGCTTTGATACCAATTGAACGTGCAAGGTTGCTCTGAAATACTCTAGAGGGGGGGGGGGGTGAATAGAGTATTGTGCTCTCTTATAAAAAATTCTTTACAACTTTTGTTGTATTCCTAAGTGAACAGGTCAGTTAATAAAATAATAAGCACAACAACCTAACTAATCACAGAGCACAGCCAAAACAAAAAGGGGGCAACCAGACGACACAAGAAGTTTATAATGGTTCCCCAACCTGGGTACATCCACTCTTCTACCACCCTGGTAGGAATCCACTCAGGTTTTTGATCAGGTGCCTGACACCAATGAGCTTTTGTTCAGGTGCTCAAAAACCAAAACCTCAAGTATTTTGGAAGAAGACATGCAACCAGGAATAATTTTGAAGGGAATTAAGACCTTGTGTAGGAGTTGGAAGAGAGTTGACGGTGTCTTCTCCTTCTAAATAACAACTAATAAGACTATGGATTGATGTTAGCAGATTTGCTCCCCCTAAGATCTTGAATGAATCAAGAATTCTGGAGCATTGCTTCAGGGTGACAGGTCTTCAAAACTTGATTGCCTGGACCAGAGATTTCTTCAGGAACTTCTTTGATAAATAGAGTTTTGTTGTCCTTCTGAAGTTGTCCTGTAGAATTGAAGATGTTCTCTGCCCTGGGCTGATTGCAGAAAAGAACTTTTGATTGTTGTAAGATTGTTGTTCTGTGTAATCTGTCTGTGTCTGTATTGCTGATTGTATCTCTTATTGATTAATCCTTTTCTTTTTTTTGTGTCTTTTTGCTGACTGAGGAACATTCAAAATTTGAATGTTGAGCAGTAATTGCAGTCGGCCTTGGAAAGAAGGGACAATCAATGATTTCCCTAACTGTCCCATGGAATAATGGCATGTAATAGTCCATAGTCAACGCGCGTTCTAACGGTAACATTCCGAGAAGATCTGGCATTGATTACTCTGGAATCATCGCCAAGAAAAGGGACGGGAAACTGGAGAAGACCTAGTCTCAAATCGTCGAACGAAGATCACCAATTGTCATGCTGAGTTCACAGTTCGTCGAGCTGAGCTGATGAGTTCGTCGAGCTGAGCTGATGAGTTCGTCGAGCTGAGCTTGAGTTCGTCGACCAGACAATAACAATAGACTTCAAGGGAAATCTTTTCAATTCTGCTTCAATATTCGTCGAACTGACAATCTTCATTCGTCGAGCTGAGATACAAATTCGTCGAGCTGAGAATGATTTTGATTTGAGAAGACTCTGACTGAGAAGAAATCAAATCGTAGACCACAAATTGTTGAGCAGAGTACTGAATTCGTCGACCTGAGAAGTTGACTTCGTCGACCTCAGAAGTTAGGAACTTGAGGTCCAAGTTCATCGAGCTCAGATTCTAGTTCGTCGACCAAAGCCTGAAGTTGGACTTAGAAAAATTTTGAAGTTGTCCGGACTTTAGCTTAATGTAGAAACTTAGTCTTCGTCGAACAGAAAACAAAGATCGTCTAGCTCAGCACAAAGAAATGTCTCACGATCATCGAGCGTAGAACATCTTTTGTCGAGCTGAGTTCAACGAACGTCGAACTCACTTAGTTAGTCTTGAAAACTTATAAGTCTGTAGTCTCTGATGGTCTTATTGATAGCTGGTCCATTTGAAGTTGACTCTAAGGACTTGGCCTAAACTCTATGACGCAAATATGACCCTGGCTATACATGATGGGTCACATCCCGAGCTAGTGAACCTAGCCCAAATCAACTAGGGATCCATCATAGAGGAACAAGTTGGATCAAGATGGCATTATTGTTCAGAATAAGGCTAGACTAGTGGGTAAATGCTACAGGCAATAAGAAGGCATAAACTTTGGCCAGACATTTGCCCTAGTAGCCATATTGAAAGCAATAAGGATATACCTTGCATTTGCTTCCTATCAGGGATTTAGAGTCTACCAGATGGATGTTAAGTCAGAATTTCTGAATGGGGACATAAAAGAGGAAGTCTATGTGGATCAGCCACCAGGTTTTGTAGTTCCTAACACTCTAAATTTTGTATATAAGCTTAGAAAAGCTCTATGTAGGCTAAAGCAAGCCCCTAGGGCTTGGAATGAAACCTTGTCCAGCTTCTTTATTAAGAACAAATTCTCAATGGGGAAGATAGTCAAGACCCTATTCCTAAGGGAATGAAAGGGCAAGCTTATCCTAGTCTAGATATATGTCGACGACCTTATATTTGGATCTACTGATGACAAAATTTGAAGGAAGTTTGCTAAACTTATGCAAAGGAAGTTTGAAATGAGCAGTATGGGTGAGCTCAAGTTCTTCTTGGGACTCCAAGTAAGATAGACTGATGATGTCTTATCCATATCCCAGTCCAAGTTCACTAGGGAGCTAATCAAAAAATATGGTATGGAGAATGCGTCCACCATGAGAACTCTCATAGAGTCAAGTATGCCTATAGGCAAAGATGAGGCAAGGAAACATATTGATGAGTCTTTGTATGTAGGGATAATTGACTACCTTCTATACCTTACTGCTAGTAGGTCTGACATCATGTATGCTACATGTGTCTGTGTGTAACGCCCCCGATTTTTCGATGATTTTATTTGTTTGGGCAACGTCAGGTTTATGATGTCGTGGCGTTACCTTTAACGTCGAGTTGACGGCACAATGCCGTTAAGGCATTTTCACATCCGTGCGGTCGAGTAGGCCAAATTCTTGTGGTAATGGGAGGATTTTGCATTTGGAATTTAAGTTAAGTAATTTTGGACTTGCTCGTCAAGTTTTGTCGCAATCCGAGCATTTTTGAAGTCTCGGCGCGCGATTGAAGTTTTGGATTTGTTTATGTTTGTCGTATACTTCGAAGATTAATATGTCGGGAATGGCTCGTCGGATTCTGGTTTTGACTTCGCCGTTGTGTTCGTAGCGTCAATGTTTGCCTACGGTGTGAGTTTCGTTAAATTCGGTGCGCTATTGGGCCACCGTTTTGATCTCGTAGTTTCCTTATTCAAAATATATAAAATATGAATATTTTAATATTAAAATACTATTCAAAAATGAAAAACAGTATTCATTCATATAGTTTAATTTCTTGGGTATATTTGTAAAGAATTTTCAGATTTTGCAATTTCTGATTTCTGCCTCTCGAGTGAATTTGATTCTTACTCGAGTGATGTTCTGAATCTACACGAGTGCTTTTTCCTCTTACCCGACTAAAATTTTTGACCTACTCGAGTAATATTTCTACCTACTCGAGTAATATTTCTACCTACTCGAGTAATATTTCTACCTACTCGAGTAATTTTTCTTACATACACGAGTAATATTTCTACCTACTCTAGTAATATTTCTACCTACTCGAGTAATTTTTCTTACATACACGAGTAATATTTGTACATACTCGAGTACCCCTAAGCATGTTCTCGTGTAGTCCGTTGTAGTTTAGGTTCAAGACACTTTTTGAGCGTCGAAACGATGTCGTATGGAAAAATGGTTAACATGAAATTTGTGTGTCTCGACGAGATCTACAACTTTCATGTTGACTACTTTTCGATTTGAGACAATCATAAACCTTTATTTTTGTCTTCCGCGCACCCGGGCTTAAATATTCTGATTTTTAGACAGAACTTTATATATATATATATATATATATATATATATATATATATATATATATATATATATATATATATATATATATACATATTAATACTAGAAAATTCTTTCATCATCTCCGATCTTTTCCTCCCGAACCAGAGCGGCGAGCGAGAGAGAGAGAGAGTTCTTTTTCGTGAATCTTCAGGTGGCCGCCGACGGTGCTCCGTTGCTCGAAATCTTCAACCGAACATAGATCCGAAAATCTCTCGCCGAGAGCTACGCTCTCGTGGTATTGTCTTCCCCGTTTCTTGAGATTTCTCGTTAGGGTTTTTCGGCCCTAACCTCTATTTTTGCCATTTTTTTCTAGATTTCAACTCCTCCGGCATCCTTTTGCCCTGATCTAAGACGTGGAGTGATTCGACGGACTTTTCTGGTAAAACCAAGGCAAATGGTGGTTTCCCCTCATTTTTCCTTGTACGATTTAATGGTAACGGCTATGTTTTCATGTTCCTTAAATTTTCTACACTTATTCTTGCCAATTATTGTTATGATTTACCTTCTCAATGATTACATGATGTTGTAATGTTACTTCATGGTAAACCCAATTTTGTCTGGATGTGTTTATCGTTCTTGAAGTATCTTATGATGGCTTTAAGTGCCTTAGTTTCTATTATTAAATGCGTTAGAATTTATCTAGGGCTGTAAATTGCCGCTAGAAGTTGATCAACCACGTCTTGAGTTCGGTAATGTCAAGTAGATTCTATCGAGCCAAATCTCGAGGTATTTGTGTTGTGGTTTCTTGGGTTTTCTTGAATGCGGGAGTTAGTGGGTGTTGGGTACATTGGAAAATGTGTACCAGATTCGAAGAAGTCTCACCCTACTCAATGATATGCATCAAGGTGTATTTGATGTGTTTTGAGTTTATATGTGCAGGTTAAGTAAATGCAGGAATGCAGAAAAATTTCTAAGTCCATGTGTCGACACCTAGAGAAGCTGTGTCGACACTTATGAAGGCTTATGTCGACACTAGAGAGAAGCTGTGTCGACACTCGGAGTTAGTTGTGTTGACACCAGGAAAGGCTTTGTCGACACCAGGAAAGGGTTTGTCAACACCAGAAGAAATTATGTCGACAGCAGGAGGCTGTGTCGACACACAGAGAAGCAAAGTCGATATCAACTGTGTCGACACCAAAAAACAGTGTTGACACACAGGAATACTTAGTCGACATCAAATGTGTCGACACATAGAGGCAGTGTCGACACATAGAAGACTTTGTCGACATCAACTGTGTGGACACACAGGACTTGTGTCGACACACAACAAAGTTTCAACTATGTTAAAGAAGAAGTATTTGTGTCGACACACAGAATCAGTGTCGACACATTCAACAGAAGGTTGTGTCGAGAAGTATTAACTACAACAAAGGAGATGTGTCGACACCACCAAGGCTTGTGTCGACACTTAGTTCACCCATGTCAACACTTAGTCTACTTGTGTTGACACAGGATGAAGTTCAGTCTCGACACTTTCAGACAGAGACAGTATTTTCAAGATGTGACTGGATGACTTGACAGCTGCCATTTTTAACCGGTCTACCACAACTGTCAAAGCTGTCATAAGGTTATTAGAAACCGGATCAGCCGGTTACCATGGAGGAAGACTATATAAAGGCATTCTCCTTCAATAGAAGGGGATCATTACAGTTAAGATTGAAGATCTACACAGATATCTAACAACACAACAAGAAGAAGACCTTCGACAGAAGATCTAAGAAGTTGGAGAGAGAGAGATCCATCTAAGAAGTGCAGTTGCTGAACCAGGCTGCAAAAAAGAGTTTCAGATTGAGATCTGAATCTCAAGTTAGAAGCTTATTGAAGATCAACTTCTCAAGAGTTCAACCCTACTTAGTTCAGATTCAAGAAGCTCTGAAGAAAGCTAAGAGAGGTTGTGCTCTGCCATCAGTTTCTTCCAAGAACTGATCAAGAAACCATTCATCCATTCTCTCTCTACCTGGGTGGTGGTAAAACACTTTGTGAACATTATTTTCTGTAGGATCTATTCTAGATCTGAGCTGTAAGCCTGTTTTATAAAGGCTGAGTGTAGGAGAGTAAATTCTTTGAGTGGTAGGCCTTGTGTAAGCTGAGGTAGGGCTGTGAGCCTGAGTTGTAGGAGATTGATATCTCTGAGTTGTAGGCCTTGTGTAGGCTGAGGTAGGGCAGTTTTCCTGAGTTGTAGGAGCCTTGTTTGGGGTTCTGAGCTATAAGATCTGAGGATCTGAGGTGAAGTGCAGAAGTTAGGCCGAATCTAGCACACTAATAGATAGGCAAAGGGGGAAAGTGGATGTACCCAGACCTTGAGAAACCACTATAAAATCTGTGTGCACTCTTTGATTGATTGTTTCTGTGATTTCTGTGCTGTGTGGTTGTAGAATTTGAAATTACTAGTTAAAATAACAGAACAGATTTTCTGCCTTAAACTCAAAAGAAAAAGTACACCTATTCACCCCCCCCCCTCTAAGTGGTTAGGAACTAATTCTTTCAGTTGGCGATCCCACCTCCGCAGTGTTTGTTACCTTCAGTAGTGCCCTGTGGAAGTATACCTGGTTTTTGGATGTCTGCGGTGTATGGTGGAGAGTATGAGACTCCCTCGCATTTAGACGGATTGTATATCCGTTTGTTTTGGGTGGTGTGTCCAAGAGTGACCACTTCGCCTGTGTTTTTGGGTGGTGTGTCCAAGAGTGACCACTTCGCCGTGTTTTTGGGTAGAGTCGACCACAGGTGCCTAATGATGGTTTTGTATTTTCTTTCTGGAGAAATATTTACGTAGTCACCTTATAGCCTTGTGCGTCTGGTGTACTCTTGCGTAACGTGAGAAGTCACATTGGACTTCTTTTCCTGTTGATGCCAAGTTTTATTTTGTACTTTACTCCAGTGCTTTTGGTCTTGGGTTGGTACCCCTGTTGACCTTCGTTTATTTTAGCTTATTACTTTTCCTGCCACTACTTGTACCTTCTTGCTGAGGTGTTCTATTTTTGGAATGCCTCAGGTTCAGAGCAATAGCGGTTAGCAGTGCTGGTGTTGGATTTTCTTGGCGGCAGTGTTGGTCGTGGTTGTTGCCTCGTCTTAGCGAGGTAGTTTGTTGTTTGTTTAGTTTTACTAGTTCAGACATACTTTTGTTCGTGGGTTCGTGTCAGCTTGTTGGCGCCCACTGATTTGTTAGTTGTTGATACTTGCTGGCTGCTCATTAATTTAAAAGTGGATGTGGTTTACTTGCTCTCTGGGAGGACTTATGCTAGGAATGCATGTCAAGTATTTTCAACTATAAAATCTACTACTATTACTTCATACATTGCATAATTTGAAACTTTAACCTGTTATTTTTAGCGACCGTAAAAGCTATCTTTCCTACCATAATAAATTTAGAGTTCTGCATAACATGAGTTGTCCTTTGGGGATGTTTTTACTCATGTAGGATGTTTGAGTTAAACTAATCAAGTATTTTTCCGCAGCGTATAATATATTTTAATTCGTGGACTAGATGAGCCACTAAGCCGAGGGATACGGCTAACTTCTACACGTAACTGATTTTCCTTAAAATAACTTTAAAATAACCTTTCTTCATGTTTAGTTGGTGTCTGCCTGAGCGTCTGCAGTTATCCGATACTGATGTGGCATTATGACGCGCATTTTCCCTTAATCTGATAAGCTTTATTTGCGGTGAAAATGCGGGTTGTGACAGTTGGTATCATATTGAGGTTGCTTGATATTTTGTCGGGCAACCTTTCCTTGTTGGTTTAAGTGTTTAGCATCATATCATACACACACCGATATGTCATCAACACGTCTTGCCTGAAGCACGAACACTACACTCATTGCATAACATGAAGTATACGGGGTATATTATGTAGTATGGGATGCATAATATGTGTCTGTATATGGATCCACCATAGGGGCAACATGTGAGGGTTATGTAGTATGGGATGCATCACCTCACCACATGAATGCGACTAGCACGTTTCTTTTTCGTTGCATGAGAATGTCATGTAGTATGGGATGCATAACATTTTCATGCGTACGCCGCTCAAAACATGCATTAGGGCCTTTTTAGAATGCATAGCACAATCATGCATAGTATAACATTGCATAAGCACAACGTGCCAAGCTAAAGATTTGTGGGATGACATATGTACACACATGGGTTTAAATCAGAAAATGAATATAAATACATGCATTCATGTTATAGGCACAAGAGTCAATAAGATGAGAGGATATCATCCTAAGTAGGACATAGCATCATTATAAAATCCCAGAGCAAGTTGCAGTGTAAGCAAGTGTCCTTTAAGTTTGGTCTGAACTAGTTGTGTGGCTTTATTGTATGCTAGGATTCTGATGAGTTGTTCGTTTGCTTTTTAGAATGCCGTCAAAGCGTCCTGCGACGAGGTCGACTCCCCAGTTGGAGGGTGAATCATCAGGTGCGCAAAGTGACGTGATTATCGAGAGTCTGCGTTAGAGCAATGAGGATCGGTCAAGACAATTGGTTGCGATGCAATTGCAAATTGAGTCTTTGTTGTCTGCCGCTCCCACGCAGCAACCTTCAGCGCAAGAGCCCGCCTCGGGCCAAGCTGTGCCCAATACCCCTGCTCCTCTAGTGCCCCCAATAGAGATACCACCAGAAATGAATTTCATATCGCACTTCCAGCGGTTGGGACCTCCCACCTTCGACGGGAGTGCTGACTTTGTGATTATAGATGACTGGATCATCTCCATCGAGGAGATGTTTTCGTATTCTGGAATTCTAGAAGCCCAGAAGGTGATGATTGCAGCCTATCAGTTAAAAGGTCTGGCGAAGAGTTGGTGGATTCGGGAAAGAGAGAGCCTGAAGGAAGGCTGTACTTGGGAATCTTTTAAGAAGATGCTACTGAAGAAATTTCTACCCTCGGTCGAAAAAGACCGCCTGATGAATAACTTCCTGCATCTAAAGCAGAGACAACTCAACGTGAGCGAGTATGAAATTGAGTTTAGCAAACTGAGTAGGTTCGCTCCGAATTTGGTTGCTTCTAAGGAGAGTAGAGTGAAACGTTTCTTGGGAGGACTAAGAAGCGATGTCCAGCAGTTGGCATGTGCTTACCAAGCTGAAAGTTATGCTGAAGCAGTGGAAGCCGCTTTAAAAGTGGAGGCGATTGAAAATGCCAAGAACTGCAGTGCTGCGGCAAGTAAGGAGAAAAGAAAAGGTGTTCAGGATGGTAGATCCAGGGCATCTGGCCCTTCTTAGAAGAAGAAAAGTAAGGATGTGTGTAGCTTCTGTGGTCGACCTGGCCACCGCTACGAAAGGTGCTTCAAGAGGACTACCACCCTAAAGCAGCAGCAGGTGCATGCCATCCAAGGTGCACCCAAGGGAGAGCTTGTGTGCTCGTTCTGTGCAAGGAAGGGTCATGATGTGACTCGTTGCTGGATGAAGGAAAGGGTTTGCTTCCAGTGTGGGCATGTAACGCCCCAAAACTCAAAGGAGCGACGGGGAACGTTTTAGGCCAGTTTTGGGTTCTGGCAGGAGGCACACAGCCTGGGACACGGGCGTATCCCAGGGCATGTCAAGATTGTGTCAACACTCAGCCGGCGAAGTCGACATCTTGATCTCGAGATTGTGTCGAGACTGGGCACACGGCCTGCGACACGGGCGCTTCGCAGGACGTGTCGACCCGTGTCGACACTCAGCCCGCGAAGTTGACACTCTGCGCTCGACGATGTGTCGAGACATGGCACACGGCCTGCGACACGGGCGTCTTGAAGGGCGTGTCGACCCATGTCGACACTCGTCCCGGGTAGTGGACGAATTTTGCTCAACGGTGTGTCGAGACAAGACAAACGACCTAGGACACGGGAGTGTCCAAGTCCGTGTCGTGAGGTCGACGATCTTCGCTCGACGAAGTGTCGAGTGTCAAGACCGTGTACACGGCCTGGAGCCCAGGAGTATTGAGGTAGACACGGGTAATGACATGGGCGTGTCCAGTGCCCGTGTAGTTCTCGGGTTGTTTTCGGAATAAATCGATGGGGGTACACGGCCGGCCACACGGCCGTGTCAGGTGGAACATGGGCATGTCAGGTCGAACACGGGCGTGTTCGATGCCCGTGTGAGGTTCCAGACATGCCGATTTTGACGGCGAATGAGGCACACGGCCCTGGACACGGGCGTGTGCCAGGCCGTGTGCGGTCCTGATTGGGCATTTCAGTCCCGAATGGAAGACGTTTGTGTCTTTAGTTGATGATCCAATGGCTGGGGGTTGTTCCTGATGGGATATACCCGGGATTGGGCCTTAGAAACCCTCACTTTTTCATGAGTTGTTATCTTTCTAAAGTTCAGAGAGAGAGGAGAGACAAGGGAGGAAGAGGAAGCTAGATCCGGCCATTGGACGAGCTTCGAAGCTCCAAATCGCGAGCCGACTCCGGATCCACGGAGGCAAAGCTAGTGCAGTGCTTTTCATCCGTTTACTTTTCCATGGCGCCAAAGAAGAACGCAAGGGTAACGATCCTCTACCTGAGCATGTGAAGCTCTTCTTCTTTGCATAGGAAGCCCGCTCTCGTGAGTTTGCGGTGAGTTGGAGGCATTCCTACGGGTAGACATGAATACTCCCCGTTGTGTAGAGTCCGTAAGCGAGAACGGACATAGGCATGATGTGTGAAGCCTACCCGGACATGTTGGTCTGGATCGGTGATGTTGCATTGCATAAATGCCGGAGAAGACTCCGTTCGATTGGGTGTTTTCGGGTTTTCTACGTGGTAGATTGCAATAGGGAGTCTTGGGGATTAACCCTAAGGTGCACCCGGAAAACTGGGCGGATGGGTGATCTTGCCAACTTGGTGGCCTGAGAGCTAACTTGAACATAACCTGGTTATGTGAAATGTGGTGGAAATGGGACTCGGGAGAAGTTTGAACCGCGCGTATGGCTTAAATTGTCGTTGCGATGTGAGCACAGGTTAGATGGAACTGTACCCATTCTATGTCATTTGGTTAAAGAGACCTAAGGGGACGTGGCACTTGCCGTTGGCATAGATTAGGGTCTTCGGCGGTCAATGGCTTAAATTGTCGTGACCCAGGCCAAGAAGACAAAATGCTCATAGGTTTGTCCGTCTTAGTGGCGGTGGTGAGTCCGGAATGTCTATAGCTTTAATTGACGTGACATCGACCGGTTCACCGAGATTGTGCCCTGAGAGCACGGGGCATGTGGCCGTGCGAGCCAACGTCTGTGATGAAATGAATATTGTTATATTGCTCGCTTATGCTAATGAAATGCAGGGAAGGAGCATCGCCGCCCCGAGTTGGGGGCGGGATCGTTATAATTTGGTCAACATTGCTGACCGTGCCTTATTTTGTTTCTTGCAGGTGCAGCTGGGCCAAGCGGTCAATAGCGGGCTAAAGCCCAAAATGAGAAGCCGGCCCTCGAAGGCCTAATTGGAGTGTTTACTGTTTTATTCATGTGTGACCGGTCTGCGTGCCGCGGTTTGTAAAACATGTAATATGAAGTGAGCAATTTTATAAGGCCTTAAGGCTTGTTCTGGGGTATTTATAACATTCATATTTGGTATTAGTGGACATTCATGCTTTTGTGCTGGGTTCTTTAGTGCAACTTATAAACTACTTCCGCTAGAATGCTCTGTGTAGGACGTTATGATTGGTTGGATGGTTTCCATGAGTAACCACACGGTCTGTCTGTGGTATATGGCGTCGGGCCCCGGCCGGACCTACTGCTATATGCTATGAGACGGATAGGGGGTGTTACAATTTGGTATCAGACTACTGGTTTTGGTCGGGCTTAAAATGAATTCGTAGACGAATTCTTTTTAAGGGGTGGTGAGCACATGTGTGTGCGTCATCGTTATAACAGTAAAAGAACCCATGAATGTCCACTTAGGAATGAAAATTCACGTGTTTGAGGAACCTGCGTGTTCCTATAATTGCTGTTTGCAATTTTATTTGGTCGCTTAACGGTGTTTTGTACCACTATAGGTGACCAGAAGTGGTGCTGGGCCGTCGGAATGTCGAGTTTTTGAGTCTAGCAGTGCACCTAATGAAGCTCCTGCAACACCTCTATCGGCTAAGACCATAAGATTGGTGGCCGAAGCAGTGTTGGCCATGATTAATGGGCAGCCTGAAAGGAAAACGCAGCAGTCCGCTCCTGCGATGGAGCAGGTACTGCTACAGGCGGCGGAGCCGAGGAGAGTGGAACAGGTGGTAGAGGAACTGGTGGTGCCAAGGAGGGCAACTGAGAGACAGCTCAAGCATGTCATGAGCTTTAGTCCTCCGGTATTCTCGGGGTTGGGAACCCTATCTCAAGCTGAAGACTGGCTCTCTAGGGTGAAGAGAGTCATGACAGCAACGGAGACGGAGGAGTGGCAAATGACCACCATCGCTACGTTCCTTCTGGACGGTGAAGCGAGAATGTGGTGGGAAGGTTTGGAGCTGCACCTATTGAGAGGTAGACAACTTGTTGATGTCCCTGTTAGAACACCCTATTACTAATTTGGGTCAGGATCACTATGTCTCTAGGAAACCTGTTTTGACCTCCTGTATAGCTCTAAAGGTCAATTAGAATTTAGTCTAAGGGATAATACTTAGGTTTGGAAGATGCCCTCAAGACCAAGGTTTTTCAGTTTGAAACTAAGTCATATCGTCGAGCTCAGCACGACGAATCGTCGAACTCCAAACGACGATCGTCTAGCTCAACTTCGACAGATCGTCGAACTCCATTCGACGATCGTTGAGCTCAACTTCAACAAATCGTCGAACTCCATTCGACGATCTGGGAGCTCAGTTCGATGATCTTGACTCAGTATTGGTTCTCTATCTCTGAGCTCAGTTCGACGATCTTTGAGCTCAGATCGACGATTTTTGTTGCTGTCTAAGTCCAAATCGCTGAGCTCAGTTCGACGATAGCAGAGCTCAGTTCGACGTTTTTCTGAAGACTTAAAGGATTTTTCAAGATTCAAATTCAGGAGTTATTCAGCAATTAATTCAGAAGATTTTCTAGCCGTTTTCATTTATTCTGGACCAAGTTTCAAGGGATTATCAATGAATGTTTCTTTGGAATTTCCCCCAGAAGACATTTGCAATTAAGGATGCAATTAATGACAGGCCAACGGCTATTCTTTGACAGATGATTTTCTATTCAGTACCAGAGAATAAAATACAAGATATTTGAATCTCTCCACCACTCAGAACACATATCAGAAGAGAGACAACATAGAACAAGAGGAACAACAACATTCTCTGCTACACTTCTCTGGACAACATCTTTCTCAACATCAATTGTTCTCAAGAGAAAGAGCTAAAAGGAATTCATACAAGAACACACATCCAAGGAGATCAAACCTTCTGAAATCTTCTGATCTCTTGTGATTCAAGTGTTTAAGGCCAACATCTTTCAAAGACTCCAGACACCTAACATTTCAGCTGTTGCTGAAATCATCATTTGCTGGAGATCAACTTCTGAAGGCCTATCACCCTACAGCAAAGCTTCATTTCCTGAACATCTCAAGGACTCAGGGGGAGCTTTGACAATATCAAATCCACATAGTCTTCTCAGCTATTTTGAGAAAGAGAAGACTTCCATCACTCTCTCATCCCCATCTCTGTAAAGGGTTTTTCAAACTCCCTTCAAAAGTTTGAGCTTGGTTTTTGAGCACCTTGTCAAAAGCTCATTGGTGGCAAGACACCTGATCAAAAAATCTGATTTGTTTTTTGAGCACCTTATCAAAAGCTCATTGGTGCCCAGGACACCTGATCAACTCATCCTGCAGTGGATTCCTACCTAGGGTGGTAGAAGAGTGGATGTACCCAAGTTTAGGGGAACCACTATAGCCCCTTGTGTCTTCTGGCTTGCTTGTCTTTATCTTTTGTTTCTGGCTGTGATTGTTTTGTGAATAGTTTAGATCTGTGATTAATTTCTGTTGTAGGTTATTTTGTGATTAGATTTAATAGTTGCTTCCCTGTTCACTCAGAATTACAACAATTGTTGTTAAAAGTTTTCAAGCACCATATACTTCATTCATCCCCCTCTATAGTATATCAGATCTAGCTGCACTTTCAATTGGTATCAGAGCGAGGTTGGTTAAACATACCACACCTTGGTGGTTGCACAGGCTAACACCTGAACCCAAAGATTCCAGTTAGATCTGTTTTCTTTTGAGTTTATTATTAGATTTTGTTTTCACAAATCATGGCCCAAAACAAAGATTATGCTAGCACCAGACCTCCAGTGTGCAATCTATCCAAGTTTGCACTTTGGAAAGCAAGGAACAGATTATACATGAATTCTATTGACGAGGATATTTTTAATTCTATTTTGACAGTTTGTCCAAGACCTCCAGAAAACTCAAGTACAAATGTTGTTCCACCTCCATCAGGAACAAATGCTGATATCAAGAAGTGGAAGGTAGCTGATGCCAAGGCTATGAACATCTTAGCCCAGACCATGTCTGATGACATCTTTCAAAAGGTGGCTGAATGCAATTCAGCAAAGGAAATCTGGGATAAACTCTCTGAAATAGTCTCAGGCTCAGCTGATGAGAGAAAGGACAGGAGATCCCACCTCATATCCCAATATGAGAATTTCAAGAAGGGAGAAGCTGAGTCAGTTGGAGATATGTACAACAGGCTCAGTCTAATAGTTAGTGAACTCAGGACTTTGGATAAGGAGATATCACTAACTGAACTTAATGACAAAATCCTAATGTGCTTCCCTAGCACTTGGGATTCAAGAATCTGGCCAATCAAGGATTGCAAAAGTTTGAATGAGATCACCACAGAAACCCTTTTGGGCAAGCTCAAGTCTTATGAGCTGCTCATTAAGAACAGAGAAGAAGAGCAGAAGGCTGCTTCACCAGCCACAAGAAAAGAGAAGACAATAGTCTTCAAAGCAATTGAAGATCAGCCTGAAGACAAAGTCACAGGCAATGATGAACTGCTCAGTCTATTGGCCAAAAGATTTTACAAGATGGCCAGAAAGGACTTCAGAAGGAGATCATACAAGAAGCATGATAAGCTAAGGTATGATAAGTCAATGAATAATAAGGAAATTGTCTGCTTTGGTTGCAGGAAACCCGGGCACATTGTTCCTGACTGTCAAGAAAACAAAAACAAGGACATAAGGGACAAGAAAGAAAGAAGAAAGGAGAAAAACTCCAAGAGGAATGGCAATGACAAACCCTCCTCAAGCAAAAATAAACACACAAGAAAGGGGTTTGTTGCTGAATCCTGGAGTGAGACTGAAGAGGAGTCAAAAGCCTCATCCAGCTCCAGTGATGATGAAGATGATGCAGAATAGAAGGGGTTCTGCATGATGGCAATTAATGCCTCACAACATAATTCAGATGAAGAAGACTCAGAGTCAGATTCAGAGACTCAACTTGAAGAAGACCAGGTAATTAGTTTATTTGATTTCAATTCAGAGGACTTTAAATCTGAGTTTAAAGCATTATGTTTAGACCTGCTAAAATCTGAGAAAGAAATTATCTCTCTCAGAAATCATTTATCTGAACATAATACCTTAAAGTCAGAAAACCTCAAACTCTCTCAGGAGTTGGAGTGTTGTAGGGAGCAGATAGCTTCACTGAAAGGTGAGCTATCAGAGGCCAAGAAGCTTGCAGAATCCCTTAATGGGAGAAGTATCAAGCTGATGGACATCACAAGCACAGTGAAGTCCAGATTTAATAGTACACTAGGCTTAGGTGCTTCATCCAGCCAACCCATAGTTCTAACAACTCCAATCAAGTTCATTTCTGACAAAGGAAAGGGAGTTGTAGAGGTAGCTAGGAAACATTCTGATCTGCCCAAGAAAACTAAGTTCCAGCAGAAATCGTCGAACGGAGATCGACGATCGCCAAACGCAGATCGACGATCTCAGGCAAAATCGTCGAACTCAGGTCGACGATCTCAAGCGCCTGAACTCTGCCACAGTCGACCGTCGAACGGAGCTCGACGATCTGACCCAAGATCATCGAACGTAGCTCCACGATCGTCGAACAGAGATCAGAGCTCTGGAAATTCCTTCAAGGGCAAATCAAAATCCAATCCTAGGGGTCCTTCATCCCAAATCTTTAACCCTTATACTGAATGGATAATACCTCCAAGGAGATATCATCCTGAAGGTTATAAGAGTCAACATGGGATGTCTTTTATTTCAGAGTTTAAAGGTTATCAACCTAGGCCCAAGGTAAACTGGGTCAAAAATAAATGAATTATTTTATGTGCAGGTGAAGACCTATCCAACATCAAACCAGCAATGGTACTTGGATAGTGGTTACTCTAAGCACATGACATGAAACAAGGACAATCTCACATCCTTTAAAGCCAAGCTTGGACCCAAAGTTATCTTTGGTGATTCAAACTTTGGACAAACTAAAGGATATGGTGCAGTCTAGATTGGATCAGTAACATTCAAGAAGGTAGCTTATGTGGAAGGACTGAAGCATAATTTGATAAGCATCAGTCAGCTATGTGATGAAGGCTACCAGGTGACTTTCAGCAAATCTTTATGCAAGATCAAGTCAGAGGACAACACAACTGTGTTGACAGGTAAAAGGAAAGGTAATATCTATCTAGTAAATTTTCATTCAACAGATGTAGATATTTGCCTGTTCAATTCTATCTGTAGACCTAATATCTTATGGCATAAGAGACTAGGACACTTAAACTTTAGAACTATTGCTAGGCTATCCAAGGACAACCTTGTTAGAGGACTACCTTCTGGCCCATATAAGAAGGAAGGACTCTGCAGGGCTTGTCAATTAGGCAAGCAAACTAAAAATAGTTTTAAGTCACTTAATAAGAGTGATTCACCTAGGATATTGTATCTGTTACACATGGATCTTTTTGGACCCATCAAAGTACAAAGCCTAGGAGAGAAATCTTACACCTTAGTAGTTGTAGATGATTTCTCTAGATTCACATGGGTGTTCTTTCTGCGGAAGAAGTCTGATAACTTTAAGTGTTTGACAGAGTTTCTCAAATGCATACAGATTGAGTTCAATACTCACATTTCCCTGATCAGAAGTGATCATGGGACAGAGTTTGATTCTCTTCTTATGCAAGAGTTCTGTCAGAGTGAAGGGATTAGGCATACTTTCTCAGCTCCTAGAACTCCTCAACAAAATGGGGTAGTTGAAAGGAAAAATAGAACCTTTATTGAATCTTCCACTACATTATTGTCAGATGCTCACCTTCCTCTATCCTTTTGGGCAGAGGCAGTGAACACCTCCAAATATGTGCTGAATAGAAGTTTGATACATAAACTAAAGGGTAAGACTCCCTATGAATTACTCAAAGGGAAGAAACCTAAAGTTGATTATTTTAGAGTTTTTGGTTGTATTTTCTATATACATAATAATGACAAGAAATATTTAGCAAAATTTCAAGCTAAAGCTGATGAAGGAGTGTTTCTGGGATACTCCATGATCAGTAAGGCTTATAGGGTTTATAATAAATCATCTCTTAAAATTGAGGAATCTGTTCATATATCATTTGATGAATCTAACATGTCTTTCAAGGAGAAGATCTCTTCTACCATAGAACCTTTGCAGGAACATTCTCTTGTTGAAGACTTGAACAAGTTACAGGTTACTCAAAAAGAGGAAAGCAGTGAAGATGAAGAAAGTATTCAACACATTGAAGAGAAACAACCTGAAGAGCCAGTTGTTGTACCACAAGAGGAAACAACAACACATGTTGGTGAACAATCAACACTCCCTGTTTATTTAGTAACATCAAGCGACCATCCAATTTCCCAAATAATTGGAGACATCTCAGCTGGTGTGCAAACTAGAAATCAGGTCAACCAAAACCTGTTTTACACTTGCTTCCTATCTCAAATTGAACCTCAGTCCATTCAAGATGTAGAGCAAGATCCACACTGGATCATTGCAATGCAAGAAGAGTTGCATCAATTTGAAAGGAACAAAGTTTGGGAACTAGTGCCAAAGCCTAAGGATCACTCCATTGTTAGAACAAAGTGGGTGTTCAGAAACAAACTGGATGATCAAGGAGTAATTGTAAGGAATAAGGAAAGGCTAGTTGCTCAAGGATATTCTCAAGAAGAAGGAATAGACTATGATCAGACTTTTAAACCAGTTGCAAGATTGGAAGCCTTCAGAATATTTTTAGCTTATGCAGCACATAAAGGCTTCAAGGTATATCAGATGGATGTCAAAAGTGCATTCCTCAATGGAGACATCAAAGAAGAAGTATATGTCAGACAACCTCCAGGTTTTATCTCTCCAACTTATCCTGATTATATTTTTAAGTTGAACAAAGCATTATATGGTCTCAAGCAAGCTCCTAGAGCATGGTATGAGACCCTAGCATGCTTCCTTTTGGAAAATGGATTTATAAGGGGTAGAGTAGACCAAACTCTTTTCATTAGAACCCATAAATCCCATACCCTACTAGTACAGATTTTTGTAGATGATATTATTTTTGGTTCTACTGATTCAAAATTGTGCAGAAGGTTTTCCAACCTAATGCATTCTAAATTTGAAATGAGTAGCTTGGGTGAGCTATCCTTCTTCCTAGGATTGCAAGTCAAACAACATGCTGAAGACATCTTTATTTCTCAAACCAAGTATGCAAATGAATTGGTTAAGAAATTTGGCATGTCTGAAGCATCTTGTATGAAAACACCCATGCCTACCAATGTTGTATTGGATGCTGATGAACATGGGAAACCTGTTGATCAGACAACATATAGAGCAATGATTGGCTCTTTACTGTACCTTACAGCTAGTAGACCAGATATAATGTTTGCTACATGTATATGTGCTAGGTTCCAAGTAAGCCCTAGAGAGTCACACCTAACACTAGTAAAGAGGATTCTCAGGTATGTTAAAAGTTGTCCAAATCTAGGTCTCTGGTATCCAAAAGATTCAGCATTTGATTTAACTGGATTTTCTGATGCTGATTATGCTGGATGCAGAATTGACAGGAAAAACACCAGTGGAACTTGTCAGTTCCTTGGTGACATACTTGTCTCTTTGTTTTGCAAGAAACAAACTTCTGTGTCAACTTCAACTGCTGAAGCTTAATATATGGTTGCAGGCAGTTGTTGTTCACAAATCTTGTGGATTCAAAACCAACTCCTAGACTATGGCTATAACTTAGAGAAGTCTAAAATCTTTTGTGATAACACCAGTGCTATTTCTATAGCTCAAAATCCAGTCCTCTATAGTAGGACAAAACACATAGAAATTAGTCATCACTTCTTAAGGGATAATATTGAAAAGAATAAAATTGAACTGCAATATATCCCAACTGATTTACAAAGGGGAGATATTTTCACCAAGCCCTTGGATGAAAAGAAACACACCTTCTTCCTAAATCAGTTAGGAATGTTAGATGGAGGTAGTCTAAAATAATATCCAAGATTTTAAAAGTTCAAAAACTGACCAAGACTAGGAAAACATCTTGATTTTTCTTAGTGTCTAGAGTGTCTTTCTGGTCTCTGAACTGTGCTCGACGATTTTCCCCCAGATCGTTGAACGGAGATCGACGATTTCCGAAATCGTCGACCTGAGTTCAGCGCCTCTCAGAAAGTATGAACTATCTCTTCCAGTCAACGATCGTCGAATGGCGCTCGACGATTTTGTTCTCTGAACGATCGTCGAACAGAGCTCGACGCTCTCCAATATCGTCGAATGGAGCTCGACGATATTGCAGTCTCTTCAGATTCCTTTACAAGCCCCGATCGTCGAACTAAGTTCAACGATCTTTCCTTTTCTGCGTCGAACCCTAATATAAAATTCATTTTTCGCCGTCGTTCTCCTTTTGCGCTTTCGATTTCTCTGCAAAAAACTCTCTTTCCCTCCAAACATCTCTACACTTGGTCGTTTTGTTTGTTGATTTTTGCAGGTACCAATGGTAGTCTCTGTTGCTGTTCTCGCCGCAATGAAATTTGATGTCGGCTTTGACATTGACATGGAATCCTTCAGCACTACTGATCAAGTCTTTCAAGATATTTTGGAACTCTTCAAGGAGCAGAAACTTGCTACTATTATGACCACCAGGATCAAACTTACTGCTGATGAAATCAAGGAATGGGTCTACACTGCCCACAACCAGGATCAAAACACCATAGTTGGATCAATTTCTGGCACCCAGGTACCCTTGACCCCAACCATTCTGACAGAAGTTTTTGAGCTAAGTTCTGGTAGAGACTCTGCTGATCTGTCTGGAGAGGAATTTGCTGATCTACTTGCAAGAATGGGTCACTCTGAGGCTAACCCTAGCAAGTTGCTGAAGAAAAACCTGTCTGTGGAATATAGATTCTTGGCTGATGTAGTTGGGAAGGTTCTGTTGGCTAAGCACTCAGCACTTGATACCATTTCTAGGTATCAGCTCTGCTTAATCGGAGCTATTGTGGACAAGAAAAATTGGACTGGGGAGAGGTCTTCTTTGACCTGGTTAAAAAGAAAATTAACAAGAATTTTGTGAATTTTGGGAGGATTCTAGGCCTCTTTCTGCAGAACAGATGTCTTACTCAGCTTGTATCATCTGGGATACACATTAATGCATCTAAGAGATTGTCCTGTGCCCTATTTGGTAAATGGGACAAGCAGATCATCAAGCCCAGCAGGCCTTCTGCAAGCACACCTTCAGGCACCAGGACTGTAATAGTCACTCCCCCCCAAGTCTCTGCCCCTGCAGAAGACTTGCCTGCTGCTGCCTCTCCTCCTCCTCCAATTCCATCTTCTCCAGTTCCATCCACCATTCAAACTCCATCCACTATCATCATCTCCAGCCCTTCTCCAACATCAATCCCATCTCAAATTCCAACTCTACCAACAACAGTAGAAATCTTCCATCCATTATATTCCTACCCTCAACCAGACATTGCCACATCACCCTCCATTCCCTCCTTCACTCTTATTAATGATTCCTTCATGGATGACTCACCCTCATCTCCTCCTGAGCTACCCTACTCATCCACATATTACCAACAACTTCTGCAGAAAATTCTTGATCAACCCACCTTCACACTCTCTCTCTCCATCCCACTGTCCTCCATATCCACTATCCCCACACCTCAACCATCACTCCTACCATCCACCAGCTCTCCACTACCATCACCTGATTCTCCACCTCCATCCTCTACCTCTTCTCCAGTCCCTGTTGAGCAAGTAGATCTTCCAGCCCTAGCTGACAGGATATATGAATTGCTAGCCCCTAGGCTATCTCTTCTATTGGAGACCTCCTTGGCTCCATTACTCCAGTCAGTGGCAGCTCTTTCTGCCAGGCTCTCCTCCTTATTCCCTCAGGCAACCCTTCATCAGTGTGACTTGATCCAGCCTTATCTGAATCTAGGCAGGGGAGATGCCCTATGAAGTGAGCTTGCCTGCTGTTTCTTCAGTTTTGCTGCTGCTGCTGCTGCTGCTGCTGTTGCTGCTGTTCATCCTCAAGCTCCAGTTCCACCTCCAGTTGCAGTCTTCCCAGTGGACATCAGGTCCTTACTTTCAGTGTTTGATTCAATGTATTTCAGTTGTCTTCCAGAGAGAGTTGCTGTCCATCCATCAGAGGATCTGACCAAGGCCATTGTGCCCTTCTCATGTTGTGACACCAGCATTATAACTTCTTTTGTCAATTCAGTATATGCTGCTGAGAATATGGTTGTTGTTCCTGCTGCTGCTGTCAATAATGCTATCAATAATGATGCTACTGTTGTTCCAGTTTCTGATGATATCCTTATGACAGAGGCTATTCCTATTTCTGATGATTTTGAGCCTTCTGTGTTTGCTGATGATATTCCTGATGTTGCTGATATTGTTGTATCTGAAAGTGTTTCATCTGAAACTGTTGCTGCCCCAACTGCTGCTGATATTACTGCTGTTATACCTTCTAAGAGTGCTGCTCCAGAACTTCCTGTGTCTGTTGTTATTACTGCTCCAGAATTTTCTGTGTCTGTTGCTACTGCTTCAGCTTCAACTTCAATTGCTACAAGTGTTGTATCTGCTGCTGCTCCAACCACTGCTGCTACATTTGCTTCAACTCAACTTCAGAAGGATTACTTGAAAACGATTGATGCTCTATATGATGAGCAAAGTTCTGAAAGTGATGAATTCAGGACTGATTCTGATGACTCCTCTGCTACTATTGCCAGAAAGAGAAAGGCAAGGAACAATGCCATGAAGAGAGTACCTCCAGCCAAAGTCAAGGACAATAATGACATTCCATATTACATTCTTCATGACTGCCCCATAACTGAGAACTGGATGCAGTATTCAAAGAACTAACTTAAAGCCATGAAGAAAAAGAGGAAGTATGAAAAAGGATCTTCCCAGTTTCATCATTCTCATCCTCCTCCACCACCTCCTCCTGATGCAGGTGCAGGTGGAAGCTCAGCTGCTCAACCCTCTGCCAAAAGCCAAACCCCCTATCAGCCACATGCAAGATCTTATAATAGGGGAAGCTAGTCCAGGGGTTCTCATTCCAGAAGAGGAAACTATAGAGGAAATCAAAGGGAATTCCAGGTTTATTCAAAAGGTTATTCAAGGAAACATCCTTACTCCAGGGAAGGACAAACCTCATCAGACACAACATCAGGTCCTTTTCCCTATAAGCTGAAGGAAGTAGTTTCATCCAGGCCTCCTCAGAATAATCCATCGAATAGATATGAGCCACCAGTGCCCTTTGAAGATCCTGAAAATAATCCAACTGCTTGGACTGCCAGGATAAAAGAGCTTGCTGCACTGGACCAGATTAAGAAAGCTAAAGAGCAAGGCAGAGACTCCCCCAACATCACTACATTGTCTGAACAAAGAAAGAAAGAATTGGAAAGATATGGCTCAAGCAAATTCTTTGACTCTGACAGATATATGGAGCTGCATCCTGAAGCTGTAGTTCCAAGGCCCAAACAACAAACCTCTTTAGGTGCAGCGGATGACACCAGATCCAAAAAGGAAGCTCTTAACCCCAATAGAGAAATCAAACTTATAAAGAGCAAGGAGAAGAAATAACTATGTAAGGTGACAATCATCTTGATTTCTGATTATTGTCTGGGATATATATATATGTGGTTCTGCAATGTCTAGCTTATTGCTTTTCTGTTTTGTTGCTGTGTATGTTGTTATTTAATTTTTCCAAGTTCTGTAAATAGTAATCCTAACCCAAATAGGGGGAGATTTTTGGAACACCCTATTACTAATTTGGGTCAGGATCACTATGCCTCTAGGAAACCTATTTTGACCTCCTGTATAGCTCTAAAGGTCAATTAGAATTGATTCTAAGGGATAGTACTTAGGTTTGGAAGCTGCCCTCAAGACCAAGGTTTTTCAGTTTGAAACTAAGTCATATCGTCGAGCTCAGCACGACGAATCGTCGAACTCCAATCGACGATCGTCTAGCTCAACTTCGACAGATCGTCGAACTCCATTCGACGATCGCTGAGCTCAACTTCAACAAATCGTCGAACTCCATTCGATGATCTGCGAGCTCAGTTCGACGATCTTGACTCAGTATTGGTTCTCTATCTCTGAGCTCAGTTCGACGATCTTTGAGCTCAGATCGACGATTTTTGTTGCTGTCTAAGTCCAAATCGCTGAGCTCAGTTCGACGATAGCAGAGCTCAGTTCGACGTTTTTCTGAAGACTTAAAGGATTTTTCAAGATTCAAATTCAGGAGTTATTCAGCAATTAATTCAGAAGATTTTCTAGCCGTTTTCATTTATTCTGGACCAAGTTTCAAGGGATTATCAAGGAATGTTTCTTTGGACTTTCCCCAGAAGACATTTGCAATTAAGGATGCAATTAATGACAGGCCAACGGCTATTCTTTGACAGATGATTTTCTATTCAGTACCAGAGAATAAAATACAAGATTTTTGAATCTCTCCAGCACTCAGAACACAGATCAGAAGAGAGACAACATAGAACAAGAGGAACAAGAACATTCTCTGCTACACTTCTCTGGACAACATCTTTCTCAACATCAATTGTTCTCAAGAGAAAGAGCTAAAAGGAATTCATACAAGAACACACATCCAAGGAGATCAAACCTTCTGAAATCTTCTGATCTCTTGTGATTCAAGTGTTCAAGGCCAACATCTTTCAAAGACTCCAGACACCTAACATTTCAGCTGTTGCTGAAATCATCATTTGCTGGAGATCAACTTCTGAAGGCCTATCACCCTACAACAAAGCTTCATTTCCTGAACATCTCAAGGACTCAGGGGGAGCTTTGACAACATCAAATCCACATAGTCTTCTCAGCTGTTTTGAGAAAGAGAAGACTTCCATCACTCTCTCATCCCCATCTCTGTAAAGGGTTTTTCAAACTCCCTTCAAAAGTTTGAGCTTGGTTTTTGAGCACCTTGTCAAAAGCTCATTGGTGGCAAGACACCTGATCCAAAAATCTGATTTGGTTTTTGAGCACCTTATCAAAACCTCATTGGTGCCCAGGACACCTGATCAACTCATCCTGCAGTGGATTCCTACCTAGGGTGGTAGAAGAGTGGATGTACCCAAGTTTAGGGGAACCACTATAGCCCCTTGTGTCTTCTGGCTTGCTTGTCTTTATCTTTTATTTCTGGCTGTGATTGTTTTGTGATTAGTTTAGATCTGTGATTAATTTTTGTTGTAGGTTATTTTGTGATTAGATTTAATAGTTGCTTCCCTGTTCACTCAGAATTACAACAATTGTTGTAAAAAGTTTTCAAGCATCATATACTCTATTCACCCCCCTCTAGAGTATATCAGATCTAGCTGCACTTTCAGTCTCGATGGAGGAGTTCTCGAGATTGTTCTTGGCTAGATACCTTCCTTCGACGCAGAAGATAGCGTTGGAGAATGAGTTTCTGAAGTCGGTTCAGGGTGAGAGGAGCGTGGATGAATATCTCCACCAGTTTACTCATCTGAATCGTTATGCTAGCTCCACTATTGTGGATGAGGAGCGCAAGACTAATCGCTTCTATGAAGGATTGAGAGATGAGTTGAGGTTACTACTCTTGGGGCCGATGACGCAGGATTTCTTGACCTTGGTCAACACGGCCCGGTCCTTGGAGAAGGACATGAAGAACGTACAAGCAAAAAAAGTCTTGGTGACAAGAAATCTGAGTTCAAAGTGCCGACTACTTCAAAGTCCGGCTATCGAAGGTCCTTCAAGAAGCATAGGACTTCGGGTACAGCTCCTTCTGGTGCTTCTGGGGCGACTATGAGTCGGACTCCGGGCGCGTGTTTTACTTGTGGAAAGACGGGGCACTTTGCCCGTGACTGTTGGAGCGGAAGTCCTAAGTCCGAGAGGAGGTCGGGAGCGACCTATGAAGAGAAGGGCAAGGCGGGGGAGTCGACCGCATCCCACTATGCTCCGGCCCAACCAGCCCAACCAAGGGTGTATAATCTTGGCCAACAGGAGGCAATCAAACAGGCTGATATGGTGACAGGTACAATTCAATTTATAGCAAGTCAATTTCTTTAAATACTTGTTATGCACATGTTACCTTACCACTGCTTGTTTAGGATTTGTTTTGATTTGTGAAAATCCGGCAAGAGCACTTTTCGATACGGGAGCTTCACACTCATTCTTGTCCGAGGGATTTATATCACGCATCGGAGTCCCTTCTTCGATGGCGAAGGATAATTTGGATGTGTTGTTGCCCAATGGGTGTTCGATGCGCGCGGATAGGATCTGCGATGTTAAGATTCGCATTGGGAATTAGGAGTTCGATCTGCAAGCGTCGTTACTTCCGTTGGTGGAGTTCGACGTTATATTTGGCATGGACTGGCTCTTGGAGCAGCATGCCTATATTGATTGCGGAAGTAAGGAAGTCAAGCTGGGAGCAAGTCGTGAGACGACCTTTACAGGCTTAAAGTGGTCGAGCAAGACGTTGATGTCTGCTCTTCAGTTGGTGAAGGCAGTTCGTGCCGGTGCAGAACTGTTCTTTACACTAGTGGAGGTTGCAAAGCCGAAGCCCGCGTTGGATTGTATTTCAGTGGTATCGGAATACCCTGATGTTTTCCCCGCAGATCTTCCGGGAGCCCCGCCTAACCGGGAGATAGATTTCACGATTGAGCTCGTACTAGGTGCAAAGCCTATGTCACGATCTCCATATCGGCTAGCGCCTAAGGAAATGGCAGAGTTGAAGGTTCAACTGCAAGAGTTGTTGGAGCAAGGGTATGTGCGTCCAAGTTCTTTGCCTTAGAGCGCGCCGGTCCTCTTTGTTAAGAAGAAGGACGGAAGCTCGAGACTGTGTATTGATTATCGGGAGCTCAACAAGTTGACGGAAAAGAACAAGTACCCGATCCCCCAGATCGATAATCTCTTTGATGAGTTGGTCGGGTCGACGGTGTACTCGAAGTTGGATCTCAAGTCTGGGTACTATTAGCTGTGGATAAGGGAGAGTGATATCCCGATGACAACATTTAGTACGAGATACGGCATTATGATTTTACGGTCATGCCATTTGGGCTGACTAATGCGCCGTTAGTGTTCATGGATTTGATGAACAGGACGTTCAGGGAGTACTTGGACCATTTCGTGATCGTCTTCATCGACGATATTTTGGTGTACTCGCAAAGTGAGGAAGATCACTTCAAGCATCTTCATTTGCTGTTGGAGACGCTAAGGAGGAATCAGTTGTATGCCAAGTTCTCGAAGTGCGAGTTTTGGCTATCCTCAGTGGCGTTCCTTGGTCATATAGTAAGTGGAGAGGGTATTGTAGTGGATCCGACGAAGATTGTTGCGATACGGGAGTGACCTGAGCTTTCTACGGTAGCGGAAGTCCGGAGCTTTCTGGGGCTTGCCGGCTATTATAGGCGCTTCGTATAGAACTTCTCGCGGATAGCGTTACCTCTCACTACTTTGACGAGGAAGGAGCAGAAGTTCGTTTGGTCGCCGGAGTGCACGCGAGCTTTTTAGGAGTTGAAATGTCGGTTGACCACGGCGCCTGTGCTGAGTTCGCAGAGTGGGACCGAAGGATATTAAATTTATAGCGACGCTTCGGGCAGCGGTTTGGGTTGCGTGCTACTGCAACACGGTAGTGTGATAGCTTATGGCTCGAGACAGCTAAAGGTGCATGAAAGGAACTATCCGGTCCACGACATGGAGTTAGCGGCCATGATTTTTGCCTTAAAGCTGTGGAGACACTATTTGTACGGTGTGAAGATTGATATCTACACCGATCACAAGAGCCTGAAGTATCTGATTGATCAGAAGGATCTGAATATACGGCAGCGTAGATGGATGGAGTTCCTGGGGGACTATACATTCAAGATCCACTACATTCTTGGTAAAGGGAATGCGGTTGCGGACGCTTTGAGTCGCCGAGCCCCAGCTCAAGCCAATTGGCTATCGGTGCATGATGAGCGGTTGGTGCGGGAGTTGGAGGCATTGGAGATTGTTTGTGTGGATAAGCAATCAAGAGCTGAAGCAGTTCTGAAATGGACTGAAGTCCAATATGACCTGGCTGATCGTATTCGGTAGGCTTTGGATATGTATGCTCAGATGAAACAGTTCATGGTAGAGGCTCGGGATGGGTCAAATTCCCAATTCATCGTAGAGGACGGATTAATTTGGAAAGACAGTCGTCTGTGCGTCCCAAGTGTGGGTAATTTGCGGGTGGAATTGATGTACGTGGCACACCATACCAAGTACTCGATTCACCCGGGGAGCACGAAGATGTACCGCAATGTGAAGAAACTATTTTGGTGGTCGGGTTTGAAGAAAGATGTGGCGCTCTCTGTGGAGAAGTGTCAAACCTGCGCCTTGGTGAAGGCGGAATGTCAAAAGCCGGGAGGATTTCTGAAGTCCTTGCCTATTCCGGAGTGGAAATTCGACGACATCTCTATGGACTTTGTGCACAGTTTGCCAAGGTCGCAAAAGGGGAACGACGTCATTTGGGTGGTTGTTGATCGGCTAACGAAGGTGTCGCATTTTATTCCGCATAGGAAAGATGATCCGGTGGAGAAGTTGGCAAAACTTTATGTGGATAACATAGTACGGCTTCATGGTGTGCCCCGCAGCATCGTGAGTGACCGAGATGGGCGGTTCACGTCCAATGATTGGAGGCTAGTGCAACAAATGTTGGGGACAAAGTTGAAATTTAGCACAGCCTTTCATCCGTGAACGGATGGGTAGACCGAGAGGGTCAATAGAACCATGGAAGAAATGCTCCGCATGTGTGTCTTGGATTTTGGAAAGCAGTGGGAAGATCACATTTATTTGGTGGAGTTCGCATACAACAATAGCTACCAGACGAGTATTCAGATGGCACCCTTCGAGGTCCTATATTGTAGAAAATGTCGCACGCCGTTGTCTTGGTTAGAAACAGGTGAGTCGAAGTTGTATAAGCAATTAGAAGTGGAGGATGCCACTTCTTTGGTGAGAACCATTCGGGAGAGGTTGCTTATCGCTCAGGAACGGCAAGCGAAGTACTATAATACCAAGCACAGGAACGTGGAGTTCACTGTGGGCGACTATGTGTACTTAAAGATCAAGCCGTTCAAGGGTGTCTCGCGGGTGCGGCGATTGAAAAAGCTAAGCCCGAGGAACCTTGGGCCGTTTGAGGTTCTGGAGCGAGTTGGTGAAGCGGCCTATCGGTTGAAGCTTTCAGTGGAGCTTGGTGGATTACATGATGTATTCCATATTTCGGTGCTTCGGAAGGCAGTGCAAGAGCATTCGCAAGTGATCGCGGTTGATTAAGTGTCGGTTGATAGTGGGTTGACGACTAAAGTCAAGCCCATGCGGATTGAGGACTCGGAGGTCAAGCGGCTACGCAATAAAGAGATCAGGATGGTCAAGGTCCGGTGGGACAATTGCGGTCGTGAGGAGCTCTCTTGGGAACGAGAGCAGACTATGCTTGACGAGTATCCAGATTTGTTCCGCTCAGGTACAAATTTTTGTTTTGTACATGTCTTTCCTTTATATAATTTCGTGGACGAAATTCTTTTAAGAGGGGGAGAGTTGTAATGCCCCAAAACTCAAATGAGCGACGGGGAACGTTTTGGGCCAGTTTTGGGTTCTGGCAGGAGGCACACGGCTCGGGATACAGGCTTGTCCCAGGGCGTGTCAAGCTTGTGTCGACACTCAGCCGGCGAAGTCGACATCTTGATCTCGAGATTGTGTCGAGACTGGGCACACGGCCTGCGACACGGGCGTGTCGACCCATGTCGACACTCAGCCCGTGAAGTCGACACTCTGCGCTCGACGATGTGTCGATACATGGCACATGCCCTGCGATATGGGCGTGTGGCAGGGCGTGTCGACCCGTGTCGACACTCGTCCCGGGGAGTCGACGAATTTTGCTCGACGGTGTGTCGAGACAAGGCACACGGCCTAGGACACGGGCGTGTCCAAGGCCGTGTCGTGAGGTCGACGATCTTCGCTCGACAAAGTGTCGAGTGTCGAGACTGTGTACACGGCCTGGAGCCCAAGCGTGTTGAGGTAGACACGGGTAATGACACGGGCGTGACCAGTGCCCGTGTAGTTCTCGGGTTGTTTTCGGAATAAATCGATGGGGGTACACGGCCGGCCACACGGGCGTGTCAGGTGGAACATGGGCGTGTCAGGTCGAACACGGGCATTTTCGATGCCTATGTGAGGTTCCAGACGTGCCGATTTTGACGATGAATGAGGAACACGGCCCTGAACACGGGCGTGTGCCAGGCCGTGTGCGGTCCAGATTGGGCATTTCAGTCCCGAATCGAAGTCGTTCGTTTCTTTAGTTGATGATCCAACGGCTTGGGGTTGTTCCTGATGGGATATACCCGGGATTGGGCCCTTAGAAACCCTCACTTTTTCATGAGTTGTTATCTTTCTAAAGTTTAGAGAGAGAGGAGAGCCAAGGGAGGAAGAGGAAGCTAGATCGGCCATTGGAGAAACTTCGAAGCTCCAAATCACGAGCCGACTCCGGATACACAGAGGTAAAGTTAGTGCGGTGCTTTTCATCTGTTTACTTTTCCATGGCCCCAAAGAAGAATGCAAGGGTAACGATCCTCTACTTGAGCATGTGAAGCTCTTCTTCTTTACATAGGAAGCCCGCTCTCGCGAGTTTGCAGTGAGTTGGAGGCATTCTTATGGGTAGACATGAATAGTCCCCATTGTGTAGAGTCCGTAAGCGAGAACGGACATAGGCATGATATGTGAAGTCTACTCGGACATGTTGGTCTGGATCGGTGATGTTGCATTGCATAAATGCCGGAGAAGACGCCGTGCGATTGGGTGTTTTTGGGTTTTCTACGTGGTAGATTGCAACAGGGAGTCTTGGGGATTAACCCTAAGGTGCACCCAGAAAACTGGACGGATGCGTGATCTTGCCAACTTGGTGGCCTGAGAGCCAACTTGAACATAACCGGGTTATGTGAAATGTGGTGGAAATGGGACTCGGGAGAAGTTTGACCCGCGCATATAGCTTAAATTGTCGTTGCGATGTGAGCACGGGTTAGATGGAACGATATCGATTCTATGTGGTTCGGTTAAAGAGACCTAAGGGGACGTGGCACTTGTCGTTGGCATAGATTAGGGTCTTCGGCGGTCAATGGCTTAAATTGTCGTGACCTAGGCTAAGAAGACAAAATGATCATAGGTTTGGCCGTCTTAGTGGCAGTGGTGAGTCCGGAATTTCTATGGCTTTAATTGACGTGACATCGACCGGTTCTCCGAGAATGTGCCCTGAGAGCACGGGGCGTGTGGCCGTACGATCCAACATCTGTGATGAAATGAATATTGTTATATTGCTCGCTTATGCTAATGAAATGCAGGGAAGGAGCATCGCCGCCCCGAGTTGGGGGCGGGATCGTTATAATTTGGTCCGCATTGCTGACCGTTGCCTTGTTTGCCACCGTGCGGTGGTTTTGTTTCTTGCAGGTGCTGCTGGGCCAAGCGGTCAATAGCGGGCTAAAGCCCAAAATGCGAAGCCGGCCCTTGAAGGCCTAATTGGAGTGTTTACTATTTTATTCGTGTATGACCGGTCTGCGTGCCGCGGTTTGTAAAACATGTAATATGAAGTGAACAATTTTGTAAGACCTTAAGGCTTGTTCTGGTGTATTTATAACATTCCTATTTGGTATTAGTGGACATTCATGCTTTTGTGCTGGGTTCTTTAGTGCAACTTATAAACTGCTTCCGCTAGAATGCTCTGTGTAGGATGTTATGATTGGTTGGATGGTTTCCATGAGTAACCACCTGGTCTGTCTGTGGTATATGGCATCGGGCCCCGGCCGGACCTACTGCTATATGTTATGAGATGGATAGGGGGTGTTACAGGGCAGAAGGGACACCAGAAGTCTTCGTGCCCCCAGGCTCAATCCCCACTACAGCCTGCCCCACTTCGAGCTCAGCCACCGCCACCAAGCCTGGATAAAGGAAAAGGAATGCTGAACGTGATGACCAACGAGCAAGCCCAAACCTATATGCAAGTGATATCAGGTTAGCCTCAGTTTAATTTTATACTTGTTAGTTATCTTCATTGCCCTAGTTGTCGTTCGTTTAGTTATGTATGTTACGGTTTTAGGGGAGTTTAAGGTGCGGAATAGGTGGGCGCGCATTCTTTTTGATTCGGGTGCCACCCATACCTTTGTGGCCCAGAGATTTGTCGATAAGCACCGTCTGAGTGTGGACCAATTAGGAGGCTCCTTCAATGTCAAGCTCCCTTCCGGTGATTCGGTGATATCTAACCAAGGAGTTCTGAGATGCCCTATTTATCTTGGCAATTTTCTTGCTTATGCAGATCTGATGATTTTTGATTTGTCTGATTTTGATGTGACTCTGGGCATGGACTGGCTGTCCAAATATGATGCGGTAATCCAGTGCAAGGCTAAGCGATTGGATTTCAGAATGGTCGACGGACAACCTATGAGTGTCTATGGATTTCAGGACAGAGTTTCTCTTGTCATTTCTGCGGTATGTGCTTATCGTGCTATAGAGTCTGGTTGCGAGGCATTTTTGGTTTCTATTTCTGCTCTGGAAACAGCTTTTGTTATGCCACGTCTTGAGGATGGCTCGGTGTTGCGAGAGTTTCCAGATGTCTTTCCTCATAGTCTTCCAGGACTTCCTCCTGAAAGGGAGATAGAGTTTGTGATAGACCTCGAACCAGGTACTCATCCTATTGCTAAAGCACCATACCGTATGGCTCCGCGTGAGTTGGATGAGTTGCGTACTCAGCTCGATGAGTTGCTCAGGTGTAGTTTTATTAGGCCAAGTAATTCTCCATGGGGTGCTCCTGTTTTGTTCGTCAAAAAGAAAGATGGATCGATGAGACTTTGCATCGATTATAGGGAATTGAACAAGGTAACAATTAAGAATAGATATCCCCTACAAAGGATTGATGATTTGTTCGACCAATAGCATGGTAGCTCGGTATTTTCAAAGATCGATCTTCGCTCAGGCTACCACCAGTTGAGGATTCGAGAGGAAGATATTCCCTGAACCGCTTTCCGTTCTCGGCATGGACATTATGAGTTTTTGGTGATGTCTTTTGGTTTAACCAATGCACCCTCTACTTTCATGGATTTTATGAATTGGGTGTTTAAGGATTTCTTGGACCGATTTGTTATTGTGTTCATAGATGATGTCTTGGTGTATTCTCTCAATGTTGAGGAACATACTCAGCATTTGTGTCTGGTTTTGTCGACCCTGAGGGAGCATAAGTTATATGCGAAGTTGAGCAAGTGTGAGTTTTGGCTACCTCGGGTGTCCTTTCTGGGTCATGTTGTAAACAAGGACGATATTTCTGTAGACCTGACCAAGATTTCTGTGGTGATGGAATGAGAGAGACCTTCTACACCTAAGGAGATTAGGAGTTTCTTAGGCCTAGCCGGCTATTATAGAAGATTCGTGGAAGGATTTTTGGTGTTGTCTGTGCCTCTAACTAGACTTACTCAGAAGAATACTGCTTTCATTTGGAGTGATAAGTGTGAAGAGGCTTTCCAAGAGCTGAAGAAGAGATTATGTACTGCTCCAATTTTTACCTTACCTACTGAAGGAGTTGAGTATGTTGTGTATGTTGATGCGTCACACATCGAACTTGGTTGTGTTTTAATGCAAGATGGCAATGTGATCGCGTATGGATCGAGGCAACTAAAGAACCATAAGATAAACTATCCTACGCACGATTTGGAGTTTGCTGCCATAATTTATGCGTTGAAGCTTCGGAGACACTTATTGTATGGCGCGCTGTGCAAGATCTATACGTACCATAAGAGTTTGAAGTACGTCTTCACTCAGAAAGAACAAAATCTGCGCCAGCATCGGTGGTTAGAATATGTGGCGGATTATGAAGTGTAAATTCTTTATCATCTAGGAAAGGCTAATGTAGTAGCCGATTCCTTGAGTAGGAACACCGCTAAGATTTTTAATCTGTCGGTGCAGTCCTTGATAGAAGAATTTTTGTTGATGGATATTGAGGTTGGGAGTAGTACTATGCCTGCTAGTCTAGAAGCAGAAGAACCCTCTTGGATTTCCCTTACTCGAGCACATCAGAAAGATGATCCTGATTTGTTGCACCTCCGGAATAGAACCGTGAAGGGAGAGCTACCTGATTTCTCTGTGGATGAGTTAGACACCTTGAAGTATCGGGGTAGATTTTGCATCCCCTCCTTTGGCGATATTCGAGCTAAGATCTGTGATGAAGCTCATGGTTCCTGTGTGGCCTACCACCCTGGTTCCATAAAGATGTATAAAGATCTAAAGCAAATTGTTTGGTGGTCAGGGATGAAGAATGACATCGCCAGGTTTGTATCAGAATGTTTTACTTGTCAGCATGTTAAAGCTGATCACAGAAGTCCTGGTGGTAAATTGACACCTCTTGATATTCCAAGTTGGAAATGGGAAAGTATTTCAATGGATTTTATCATCGGTCTCCCAAAATCTCCCCGTGGGCCCGACTCTATTTGGGTGATAGTCAACAGATTGACAAAGTGTGCTCACTTTGTTCCATTTAAGATTGGGTACTCGATGAAGAAGATAGCTGAGCTATATCTTGAAGAGGTCATCAGGTTGCATGGTGTGCCTATTAGCATCATATCAGATCGGGACTCTAGATTTACGTCTCGTTTTTGGAAGAGTTTACAGGAGGAGTTGGGTACCGATTTAAGGTATTCCACAGCCTATCATTCGTAGACTAATGGTCAGACGGAAAGGGTAAATCAGATCGTAGAGGATATGATCAGATGTTATGTTTTGGATCATGGTGGTGCTTGGGATGAGTGTCTCAGGCTCATGGAGTTTGCATACAATAATAGTTATCAAGAGAGTTTGCAGATGGCTCCTTTTGAGGCCTTGTATGATAGGCATTGTAGAACTACATTGTTTTGGGCTGAAGTTGGTGAGAGACCGTTGTTAGGTCCGGAAGCCCTTGAAGAGATGAATTGTGCTGTGACCCACATTCGGGAAAAGCTTCGTGTGGCTCAAGAGTGCTATGAGAAGTATGCTAACCTACGAAGGGTCGATCTGGAGTTTGTGGATGGAGACTTGGTTTTTCTGAAGGTTTCTCCGATGTCTGGTGTTAAAAGATTTGGTAGGAACCACAAGTTAGACCCCCGGTATGTGGGACCTTTTCAGATTCTTGAGCGCATCAGAGTGTCGGATTATAGGTTGGAATTGCCTGCGACCTTCCCTGGTGTCCATGATGTGTTTCATGTGAGCCAGTTGCAGAAATGTGTTCGTAATGATCGTCAAGTCCTCGACTCGATACCCCAGATTCAACCCAACCTTAATTATGTGGAAGAACATGTTCGTGTTCTGGATTTTCAAGAGCGGGTGTTGCGGATAAAGACCATCCCTATGGTCAAGATTCTTTGGAGAAATCAACACGTCGAGAGCGCGACGTGGGAATTGGAATCAGCCATGAGAGAATCTCATCCGCACCTCCTCTCTTAGTTTCGAGTATGTTGCTATGTTTTCAGTTATGCATAATTTTATCGATTTTGGTTTGGTTTTGGAGCTGTGATAAGTTTCGGGACAAAACTTCTTTTTCGGTGGAGTGACTGTAACACCCCCGATTTTTCGATGATTTTATTTGTTTGGGCAACGTCATATTTATGACGTCGTGGCGTTACCTTTAACGTCGAGTTGACGGCACAATGCTGTTAAGGCATTTTCACGTCCTTGCAGTCGAGTAGGCCGAATTCTTGTTGTAATGGGAAGATTTTGCATTTGGAATTTAAGTTAAGTAATTTTGGACTTGCTCGTCAAGTTTCGTCGCAATCCGAGCATTTTTGGAGTCTCGGCGCGCGATTGAAGTTTTGGATTTGTTTATGTTTGTCGTATACTTCGAATATTAATATCTCGGGAATGGCTCGTCGGATTCTGGTTTTGACTTCGCTGTTCTCTTCGTAGCGTCAGTGTTTGCCTACGGTTCGAGTTTCGTTTAATTCGGTGCGTGTTTGGGGCTCCGTTTTGATCTCGTAGTTTGCTTATTCAAAATATATAAAATATGAATATTTTAATATTCAAGTACTATTCAAAAATGAAAAACACTATTCATTCATATAGTTTAATTTATTGGGTATATTTGTAAAGAATTTTCAGATTTTGCAATTTCTGATTTCTGCCTCTCCAGTGAATTTGATTCTTACTCGAGTGATGTTGTGAATCTACACGAGTGCTTTTTCCTCTTACCCGACTAAAATTTTTGACCTACTCGAGTAATATTTCTACCTACTCGAGTAATATTTCTACCTACTCGAGTAATATTTCTACCCACTCGAGTAATTTTTCGTACATACACGAGTAATATTTCTACCTACTCGAGTAATATTTCTACCTACTCGAGTAATATTTCTACCCACTCGAGTAATTTTTCGTACATACACGAGTAATAATTCTACTACTCGAGTAATATTTCTACCTACTCGAGTATTATTTCTACCTATTCGAGTAATTTTTCTTACATACACGAGTAATATTTCTACCTACTCGAGTACCCGTAAGCTTGTTCTCGTGTAGTCCGTTGCACTTTAGGTTCGGGAGCATTTTTGAGCGTCAAAAAGATGTCATATGGAAAAATGGTTAACATAACATTTGTGCGTCTCGACGAGATCTACAACTTTTATGTTGACTACTTTTCGATTTGAAGCCATCCTAAACCTTTATTTTCATCTTCCGCGCACCCGGACTTATATATATATATATATATATATATATATATATATATATATATATATATATATATATATATATATGTATATATGCATATTAATACTGGTAAATTCTTTCATCATCTCCGATCTTTTCCTCCCGAACCAGAGCGGCGAGTGAGAGAGAGAGAGAGAGTTCTTTTTCGTGAATCTTCTGGTGGCCGCCGACGGTGCTCCGTTGCTCGAAATCTTCAACCGAACATAGATCCGGAAAGCTCTCGCCGAGAGCTACGCTCTCGTGGTATTATCTTCCCCATTTCTTGAGATTTCTCATTAGGGTTTTTCGGCCCTAACCTCTATTTTGACCATTTTTTTCTAGATTTCAACTCCTCCCACATCCTTTTGCCCCGATCTAAGACGTGGAGTGATTCGACGGACTTTTTCGATAAAACCAAGGGAAGTGGTGGTTTTCGCTCATTTCTCCTTGTCTGATTTGATGGTAACGGCTATGTTTTCATGTTCCTTAAATTTTGTACACTTATTCTTGCAAATTATTGTTATGATTTACCATATCAATTATCACATGATGTTGTAATGTTTCGTCATGGTAAACCCGATTTTGTCCGGTTGTGTTGATCATTCTTGAAGTGTCTTATGATGGATTTAAGTGCCTTAGTTTTCGTTATTAAATGCGTTAGAATTTATCTAGGACTGTAAATTGCTCCTAAAAGTTGATCAACCGCGTCTTGAGTTCGGTAATGTCAAGTAGAATCTATCGAGCCAAATCTCGAGGTATTTGTGTTGTGTTTTCTTTGAGTTTCTTGAATGCAGGAGTTAGTGGGCGATCCCACCTCCGCACTGTTTCTTACCTTCATTAGTGCCCTGTGGAAGTCTACCTAGTTTTTGGATGTCTGCGATTTATGGTGGAGAGTATGAGACTCCCTCGCAGTTAGACGGATTGTATTTCCGTTTGTTTTGGGTGGTGTGTCCAAGAGTGATCACTTCGCCTGTGTTTTTGGGTGGCGTGTCCAAGAGTGACCACTTCACCGTGTTTTTGGGTAGAGTTGACCACATGTGCCTAATGAAGGTTTTGTATTTTATTTCTAGAGAAACATTTACGTAATCACCTTATAGCCTTGTGCGATTAGTGTACTCTTGCGGAACGTTACAAGTCACGTTGGAGTTCTTTTCCTGTTGATGCCCAGTTTTCTTTTGTACTTTACTCTAGTGCTTTTGGTCTTGGGTTGGTACCCCTGTTGGCCTTCGTTTATTTTGGCTTATTAATTTTCCTGCCACTACTTGTACCTTCTTGCTGAGGTGTTCTGTTTTTGGAATGCCTCAGGTTCAGAGCAGTAGCGGTTAGCAGTGCTGGTGTTGGATTTTCTTGGCGGCAGTGTTGGCCGTGGTTGTTGCCTCGTCTTAGCGAGGTAGTTTTTTGTTTGTTTAGTTTTACTAGTTCAGACATACTTTTGTTCGTGGGTTCGTGTCAGCTTATTGGCGCCCACTGATTTGTTAGTTGTTGATACGTGCTAGCTGCTCATTTATTTAAAAGTGGATGTGGTTTACTTGCTCTCTGGGAGGACTTATGCTAGGAATGCATGTTAGGTATTTTCAAATATAAAATCTACTACTATTACTTCATACATTATATAATTTGAAACTCTAACCTGTTATTTTTAGCGACCGTAAAAGCTATGTTTCCTACCATAATAAATTTATAGTTCTGCATAGCATGAGTTGTCCTTTGGGGACGTTTATACTCATGTAGGATGTTTGGGTTAATCTAATTAAGTATTTTTCCACAGCGTATAATATATTTTAATTCGTGGACTAGATGAGCCACTAAGCAGAGGGATACAGCTAACTTCTGCACGTAACTGATTTTCCTTAAAATAACTTTAAAAGAACCTTTCTTCATGTTTAATTGGTGTCTGCCTGAGCGTCTGCAGTTATCCCCTGCTGACGTGGCATCATGACGCGCATTTTCCCTTACTCTGATAAGCTTTATTTGTGGTGAAAATGCGGGTTGTGACACTGTGCTAGGAATAAGGACTGCCCTAAAGAATCTCATTACTCCACTGTAAAGAGAATCTTGAGGTGTCTTAAGGGCACACAAGATCTTGGCCTATGGTATCGTAGAAATAAGGATTTTGATCTAACAGGATTTCAAGATGCAGATTTTGTAGGCTGCAAAAAAGACAGGAAAAGCACTACTGGAACCTGTCAGTTCTTAGGAAGGAGGCTAGTATATTGGAGTAGCAAGAAGCAAACTAGTGCGGCTATATCCACTACTGTGTCAGAGTACATATCAGCAGGCAGCTGTTGTGCTCAGCTGCTATGGATCCAACATCAGCTCCAGGATTACAACCTTCAGGTGAGAAGAACTCCTCTATATTGTGATTCAATAAGTGTTATTTCTATTGCTAGGAATCTTGTCTCACATAGCAGGACTAAGCACATAGAAATTAGATATTGTTTTATTAGGGATCATGTGGAGAAGAAAGACATCATTCTTGAGTTTGTCCCCACAGATAAGTAAGTGGCTGATATATTCACTAAGCCATTAGATGAATCAAATTTCAGCACCCTCAAATTTGAGTTGGGTATGTTGAACTTGGCCTAGCTTCAGGCACACCCTTTTACATTTTTTTGTGATGTAGGTATTGTTCCTCTTGCTGGAGATAATGGTTCCCTAGTGGTATCAGTTAAATAATACTTCTATTGAGGGGGAGTAAGTTAGTCTGGAAGGGTCAGCCTCTATCTGCCTATTCTGTTGAAGTCAAAAAGGGGAGAGATGTTCTTGGCATGGGGGAGAGATAGCAAGAGGGAAAAATGGCAAGGGGGAGAGAAGGACATATCCAGTAGATGACTACTCTCATGTAGCACACCCAAGGGTAGAAAAATCTGTTCCCATACAGTGGAGAAAGTGATTAAGGAACTCAAGTATGAACAAACACCTTGTAGAAAAACAGGGGCAGTACGTGATGCTCACCATACAGGCAGGAAATGAGGTACACTTCCTTATATCATGTCAGAATTCAATATTTATTTTGATGTATAGGTTGTGTGTGTCATTGACCAAGGAAAGAAAAGAATTTGGATAAGGGTTTTGACTTCTTCAAATAGGGGGAGATTGTTTGGTCCACTGTTCCTAATATCCCTGATTTGGGAGAAGTCAAACACATCAATATCACACACATCAACTGTATTTGATGTACATTTAATGTCTTGAGTGAAGGTTAGTCCATATCACTTTGATTGGATAAGTGGACACAATAATTTATTGTTGAACATAGCAAAAATCTAATGAGTCCACAAGCATTGAGTGGAGCAAGCTCACTCAATGCCAGAGGTAAGGATTCAATTATGTCTAGCTAGAAAATTGCCTAAGTCCATAGGTGTTGAGTGAGAACAGCTCACTCAACGCCATATAACAAATAGCATTTAGTCTATCTCAGCCTAATTGATAAATATCCAAAAATATGGCTAAGTACAAAAGCATTGAGTGTAGTCTACTAACTCAACCCGTACAACAAAAAAGATGTGAGTCAGGCTGAGTCAGTCAATGCCTAGAGAAATAGGCTAAAATGTGGCTAAGTCCACAGGTGTTGAGTGTAGTCTACTCACTCAACGACATATAGCAAAAAGCTGTGAGTCAGGCTGAGTCAGTCAAAGCCTAGAGAAATATGCTAAAAATGTAGCTAAGTCCACAGACGTTAAGTGTGGTCAACTCACTCAACGCCATACAGCTTTTAGCATTGAGTGTTGCTGTATCTGTCAACTCCACAAAAATGTTGGGCAAATAGCGTTGAGTGAGGCGAGCTCACTCAATGCTCTCAACGACTTGACGCAAAAAATTTGCTAAGGCAAATAGAGTTGAGTGAGTCGAGCTCACTCAAAGCTCTCAACGCCTTGATGCAGAAATATTTGCTATGGCAAATTACGTTGAGTGAGGCGAGCTCACTCAATACACTAAACTCCTTGACGCAAAAAATTTTGCTAAGTCCAAATGCGTGGATAGATTGGATTTCGTCGAACTGAGCCTGGAGTTCGTCGACAGAATTTACACTTTTTTTGAACTTAGCTTAGTCGAACTGAGCTTAGCTTTCATCGAACTGATTCTTGAATTCGTCGAACTGAATTTACTCTTTCGTCGAACTGAGCTTGATGTTCGTCAAACGGAGCTCAGTGTTCGTCAAGCTAATCGCTCTCAATGCCTAGACAGATAGAATTTTATCTAATTGTTAAGGCATTGAGTTATGCTTACTCACTCAACCCCTTTGCTTCTAATTCTTTAATTTTATCTAAGTCCAGAGATGTTGAGTCATGCTGACGTCAGCAAAGTAAAAAAGTCAACCAAAATTCAAATGTTGCGGGAAATTTTGCCATAAGCACATGGCAGCCATCTGTCATCGTCCTCAACACTTGGAAAGAAATATTTTCATCTTTAAGTGTTGGGGCCCAAAAACAACAAAGAGCCGTCGAATCAAGAGTTAATGGAAAGAAATATTTTCATCTTTAAGTGTTGGGGCCCACACAACAACAAAGTGCCGTTGAAAAAAGAGTATATATTGAATGGATAAATCTAAGCAATCAATCGTTGTGGTGGGCGCACAGCTCGACTGGCCGTTCGAAGATAAAAAGAAGCAAATCGGCTAGAGCAAAAAAAAATCGAATCCTTGTCTAGGTTTTCTGAAAACGAATGTGCGGCCGAACTTCAATCTTCTTCCTCGCCTTTCTTATCGAGCATGAAGAAGTTATTATGCATAATTAAACTAACTGAGGAAAGAGATAGCTGAAGTAATAACCATCTGCAACAGCAAGTTCAAAAGCAATTCTTAGGAAACAGATCGATAAGCTCTGCTAAGAAATGATAGTTATTTGAAGAAAGTTTCAACTGTCGACTTCATTGTCTTCATCAACAAAAGCTTTGGCTGATATTTGCTTAGCACAGGAAGAATTAGATGAAAGTGATGGATAGTTCTTATGTTTACTCTAGAGGGGGGGAGGTGAATAGAGTATTAAAAAGCTTTATTCACTTATTTTTATGGCAGATTAAAAGTATGGTGATATATATATATATATATGTATAAGAAGAAAATCACGACACACAAACAGAAAAGATAAAGGCAATCTAGATGACACAAGGAATTTATAGTGGTTCCCCAATAATCCTGGGTACATCCACTCCTCTACCACCTTGGTAGAAATCTACTATAGGTTTTGATCAGGTGCCCTGCCACCACAGGTTTTTGCTCAGGTGTCCTGTCACAACAGGTTTTTGATCAGGTGCCCTGTCACTACAAGGTCTATTTTCTAAGGGAGATCTAGCAACCCTTTGAGCTTTTGATCAGGTTCCCAAAACCCAAACCAACTCTTTTGATCAGGAGACTAGAGAACCAAAAGGTTTAACTTTTTAAGTGAGTTATAACCCTATACATAGTGAAAGAAAATAAATTAATAGTGTCTTCTCCGTCTCTTTTATCTGAGAGGACTAGTGGATTTGTTGATGTTGTCAAAGCTCCCCCTGTGTTAAAGAAATCTGGTCAGGAGAGGAAACTCTTCTTCAGGGTGTAGGCCTTCAAAGATGAACACTTCTTCCAGTAAGTGTCTCTGAGAGATTGAGCTTTTTGTCTCAGATTGAATATTGTGTTGCTGGAAGAAAAGGCTTGAAGAGAAGAAAAACTCTATAAGAAAGTTGTTGTCTCTAACTAATTCTGTAACAAAGTGTGAAAAAACATCTGTAAGTATATCTCTATAACAGTATATCCTCTGTATCCTCGAGATCAAAAAACTTCTAAGAAAATAGAAGGCTGGTCAGATTTCAAATATTTGAAATCATTAACTCTGATACAGTTCGAGCATTCCTTGAGAAAGGAATTTACCCTTGATAATTAATCAGTAAAAAACTCTGTGATAATATCCAAATTTAATGGACCCTCTAAAAGGATATATTCATTGGAATATATTGCATTAAATGTCAAAGACATAACTTCCTGAAATTTCTCCCATTAGAATATTCTGCCTTCAGAATGTTTAGCCTGAAATTAAGCCTAAAAATTATTCTGCTTCTACCAATAAAATTGACTAAGATAATTGCACTGAAAACGTCGAACTGAGCCCATAAATTGTCGACCAGAGCCTGTCGTTCGTCGAGCTTGATTCTTCATAATCGTTGACCTAAGCTCCAATTTCGTCGACCTGAGCTTGGCTATCGTCGAGCTAATATTGCAGAGTAAAGGACAAATTTTGTCGACCTGAGCTCGGATTTCATCTAGATGAAACTGGCTATACAACGACCTAAGTTCAGAGATCGTCGAGCTTAGCTTCGCTATTGTCTAGCTAAGATGGCAGAGTTGAGGTAGAAGATTGTCAACCGGAGCTCAGCTTTCGTCGAGCTCAACTCAGAGAAGGAACTCTGAGTTTGTTGATCTGAGATCGACGATCGTCGAGCTGAGTTCGACTATCGTCGAACTAAATTTCCTGAACTTGAAATCTTCAAAGGAAAAACCCTGGAAAATCCTATGACCCTTGACAATATATTGGGTCAACCTATTCATCCTAATAGTAATCTTGGCCCAAATCAGAACTAGGGTTTCAACAATATCCCCATAATTGGGTGAGCATACTATTTACAAAATATAGCATAAAACCAAAAAAAAATATATCTTACAAAAATAACACATTCAACAGATATATGATAAAGCTATGAAAGGTTTTAAAAACAATAACATTAGATAGTTCAAAAACATAAAAGAATCAGGAATCTATCTTGGAACCTTCAGATGAAGATGATTTAGTGAATATCATCTTCCAGGTAGGATCTTGAGCTTCATGCTGAGTCATTTTTAGATCTTGATCCCCAAGAATCTTTTGAGAGAATGCTCTGGGCACTACTGCCTCTGGATGGAGTTGCATTTATTCATTAGAATTGAATAAATTTTTCTTTACTTGAAACTTGTCAAACTCTTTCTTCCTGTAGGAAGACATGGCTGTGAATTGGGAAGTGACTTTTCCTTCATCGCTTGCTTTATTGATCTAAGACAGACCAATAAGCTCATTAAATCTAGCCATCCTATATACTGGATCTAATTCAGGTTCATAAGTAGGAGACAGAGGCCACTATGGCTTGATTACTTTTGTTGTTCACTTTGAGTTTCCTATTGGCTGGGTTTCTTTGAAAGTTGATCTTGACTGCATTTGCTTTTTCTCTGGCGTTGATAGCTGCCTTGACTATCATGCTGAAGCTGTTGTTGCTACTGCTGCTACTACTATTGTTACTTGAGGTGCTTCTTCATTAAACACCTCCTCCTGCCTGGATTCAGAGAGAAATGAACCCATGCCCCCAAAAGAAGGGACAGAGGAGGAGGAAGCCAGCTGAAATCACCATGCCTGCAAAAATAAGAGATCAATTGCAAAAGAATTGGAAAGCGCGGGATGGAGTTCGATGAAAGCCTAATTATAGGTTTTCAGAAGAAGAAACGGCTAACTCTGTCCAACGTAAAAGAAAAGCTTCGAACTTAGGTCGACGAAAAATTTCATGAAGAAATAAAAGCGTCGATCTCAGTTTGAAGAGGGGAAAAGAGTTCGTCATTCTCAGGTCGGTGAAAAATTTCTGTAATAAATTAATCGATCTCCGTTCAACGAACAGATTCTCAAAGAGATTTCGTCAATCTCTGTTCCACTAAAAATCTAAAGAAGAGTTCACAGATCATCGATCTCCATTCGACGAAAAGTCTCAAGAAGAGCTCACAGATCGTATATCTCTGTTCGACGAAAGTTGACCAATTCTTCGACCTTAGACAAAAATCAAATTAAACCTTCTCCATTAATCATACCTAGTTGATTTAAGAAGAGCGGATGTTTCTTTTCATCCAATGGTTTGGTGAAAATGTCTGCATTTTGTAACTTAGTAGATATAAAGACAAGATTAATTTTGTTTTCGTCCACACAATCTCTAATGAAATGATGTCTAATTTCTATATGCTTAGTTCTACTATACTGTACTGGATTTTGTGCAATTGAAATAGCACTGCTATTGTCACAATAGATTATTGAATTATTTAAGTTGAAACCATAATCAAGTAGCTGATTTTGAATCCATAATATCTGTGAGCAGCAACTATCAGCTGCCATGTACTCAGGTTCAGTAGTTGATGTTGACACATATGTTTATTTTTTTTGCAAAACCAGGACATAAGCCTATTACCAAGAAACTGACAAGTTCATGATGTGCTTTTCTGTCAACTCTACAACCAGCATAGTCAGAATCTGAGAATCCAGTTAAGTCAAATTCTAACTTTGTTGGATTCCAAAGTTCTAAATTTGCACAACCCTTTATATATCTCAAAATCCTTTTTAATAAAATTAGGTGAGATTCTTAGTGATTTACTTCAAATCTAGCACAAATATAAGAAGTAAACATAATTTTTGGCATAGTAGCTGTAAGATACAATAAAGACCCAACAATAGCCCTATATGTTTTCTGATCAACTGGCTTGCCTTGTTTATCAAAATAAACTACAGCATTGGAGGGCATGGGTGTTTTCATTGCTGAGGCATCAGACATCCCAAATCTTTTAATAAGTTCTTTCGCATATTTGGATTGTGATATAAAGATACCATCAGGTGATTGCTTCACTTGGAGACCAAGGAAGTAAGATAGTTCACTCATGCTACTCATTTCAAACTTTGAGTGCATTAGGTCAGAGAACCTTTTGCAAAGTTTGGAATCAGTAGATCCAAATATTATGTCATCTTCATAAATTTGAACTAGCAATATTTTATCCTAATGATGTCTGAAAAACAAAGTTTTATCTACCATGCCTCTAGAAAATTTATGCTCTAAAAGAAAACTAGCCAAGGTCTCATTCCAAGCTCTTGTAGCTTGCTTTAAACCATAAAGAGTTTTATGCAACTTAAAAACATAAGATGGATGAGTTGAGGAGATAAAACCTGGAGGTTGTTCAACATAAAATTTCTCTTTTAATTCTCCATTGAGCAATGCACTCTTGACATCCATTTGATAGACCTTGAACTTTTGATAGGCAGCATATGCAAGAAATATTCTGATGACTTTATGTCTTGCAACAGGTGCAAAGGTTTGATCATAGTCAATGCCTTCTTCCTGTGAATAACCTTGCGCTACCAGTCTTGCTTTGTTCATCATAATTGATACTTATGCATCCAATTTGTTCCTGAAGACCCATTTAGTTTCAATGATTGGGTAGTCATTGGGTCTTTGAACAAAATCCCAAACTCTACATCTCTCAAATTGATTGAGTTCCTCTTGCATTACAATAATCAAGTGGGGATCTTTCTCTGCATCTTTTATGGATTGATGCTCACTTTGAGAAATGGATCAAGCAAGCATCAAATCTTGGTTGAGTTGATGCCTTGTTTGCACACCAACTGATTTGTCTCCAATCACTTAAGATATGGGATGATCTCTAAGTGTGACAAGATCAGTGGGTAGAGTTTGTTCTTCAACCACTTGTGGAATTAATTCCTCTTGTGGAATTTCATTAGCCACAACATCTTCAGCTTGAATTTCCTAAATATCTTCATCACTGTCATCAATAATAATCTGTTGAGAAGGATGTGATATATCCTCTTGTGTTAGGATTAAATTATCCATTTTCTCATACAGATTTGGTACCTGCAAATTTTCTATGGTAGAAGAATCATTCTCCTTGTAAAACATGTTAGTCTCATCAAAAGTTACATGTACAGATTTTTTTCATTTGTAATGTTGATTTATTATAAACTCTATAGGCATTGCTAACTTGGGAATATCCAATAAAAATTCCCTCTACAACTTTGGCTTCAAACTTTCTAAGAAATTTCTTGTCATTATTGTGAATATAACATATAAAACCAAATACTTTAAAATAGTTTAGTATAGGTTTCTTATCTTTAAGTAATTCATAGGGGGTCTTACCCTTCTTACCTTTAATTTTATGAATTATGTTCATTCAGAACGTAATTTGCTGGGCTTACTGCCTCTGCCCAAAAGGATAGGGGCAAGTGAGCATCTGCAAGTAATTTCCCTACAGATTCAATCACGGTTCTATTTTTCCTTTCAGCTACCCCATTTTATTTAGGAGTTCTACGAGCAGAAAAATTATGTCTGATACCTTACTTCTCACAGAATTCTTGCATGAGAAGAGATTCAAACTCAGTGTCATGATCACTTCTGATCAATTTAACTTTAGTAGAGTACTCAATCTGTATGTTATTAAGAAACTCTGTAGGAACTTTAAAGTTATCTGACTTATTTTTTAGAAAGAAAACCCAAGTGAATCTAGAGAAATCATCAACAATCTCTAAGGTATATGACTTCCCTCTCAAGCTATGTATTGTAATATTAAAGATAATAGTTGTCAACCTAAATCACCTAGAGGGGGGTGAATAGGTGTGTTGTGCGTCTTTTGCGGAATAAAAAATCTCAGAGCACAGCACAGATCTATCTACTAAAATATCACAAATGAGACAAGATTTATAGTGGTTCCCCGATCTTGGGTATATCCACTTTCCCTCACCGATCTAGCAATGAACTAGACTCGGCTACTCCACTATCTTGGATTGAAAATCAATCCTACCATCGGAACCAAGTTCCTACAATCTCAATCCAATCCAACTGGATCTACAACTCGGAAGAAACACCTTCCGACAAACTCGGAGTGGAAAACTCCTACACTCGGAGAAAGATTCTCCTACAGAAATGAAATACAAGTATTGAAAAATACAAACAGTGAAATTGTCTGGTCCAGATCTGAAAATAAAACAGAAACTGGAATCTTCTTCTTGGCGTGCGGCTTTATCAGAAATATAGAAGAAAGATTCTCGGCAACAGTAGATCTGAACTCCTTGCTTCCACGATCGGACAGAGGATGAGTATGTGAAAAACGATCTTGATCTGGAGAGCTTCTTCAGTTTATTTCCTCTGAAGATCGAAACCTTTGCCGGAGAAGAACAGCGGCTGCGGAGGCTTTCGTTCCATGAAGAGAGAGAGAGGAAACAACGATTCTTTTGGAATGCGGCGACTGCAAAACTTAGAATAATTTTCTTCTTAAAAGATCTGTTTTCTTGTTAGGTTTTGTCGATTAGACAAGACCTTTTATAGGAGTAATAATAACGGTCATAATTGGTTTTAATGACGTACACGTGGACCAATCATGTCACGGAATTTGAAAATCTGTCAAATCTGGACTTAGAAGAAATTTCAGAGAAAATGAGGTCATATACACGAGTAGGTATAAAACTACTCGAGTTGGTCAAGGACTACTCGAGTAAGCAAAGAAATATTACTCGGGTATATAATTCATGACTACTTGAGTATATAGAAGACAATTACTCTAATGCATATAATCAACTACTCGAGTACTTTAGAAGATCTACTCGAGTACACAGAAACGTTTCTCGGGAAGGAGTTGAGCTACTCAAGTACAAGTTATACTACTCGAGTAGGCAGAATTGAACTACTCGAGTGGTTAGAAAAACTACTCGAGACAAACACCTAGAAATATTCTGCACACGGGAAAGACAGTTACTCGAGTAGTCAGATTGAACTACTCGAGAGGAAATAAATTATCTCGAGTATGTGAAGGACTTACTCGAGTATTTCTTAACTACTTGACAAGAGAAGAGAGTTACTCGACATAGTGTCGAGACTTACTCGAGTATATAAAGTACCTACTCGAGTAAATGACTTAAAAAAATTTGGAAACTAAATTTTGGGCAACTCGAGTAGGAAGAGTGATCTACTCGAGTATTTTAAGTAAGCTACTCGAGTATGTCAGGGAACTACTCGAGTGTTTTACTTAACTTCACGAGAGGAGGAATTTTCTTGCTCGAGTATGCATAAGTTTTACTAGAGTATATCTCAAGTAATTTACTCGAGTTGTTAAAGACCTACTCGAGAGAAACACTTACAACAATTTCTGTTGGCATATTTTTTTATTCTACTATAAGGGAATCAGCACCAAGTCTTTACACAGTACTATAGCTTGAATATGAAGTGTATCCCAATAGGGAGGCTACACATGAGTCAACACTTTTGAACACACAATGAGGGATTACACTATATGGTCCTGTGTTTGGTGACCCATTGTAGACTGACATTGGTCTACACTTCCCATTGCAGTCCTGCAAACACATAACTCAAACAAAGCATCAAATACAACCTAATTCATCTTAGTTCCAGGGTGACTTCATCAAATCTGGGTTAGTGTGGACATAGTTCCCAACAATCTCCCCCTATTTGTTGAAGTCAGAATCCTTTACAGTAAGGTGAATTATAGACCTAAAAAGAAGCTAAGTAGAAAATGTGCAAGCAAGCAATAGACTATGAGAAAGGATAATAAGAGCAAAAACTTAGAATTATATAAATAAGAATATCCAACATTATCAATTCTACAGTCAATCATTCCACTCTCTCAAAGATCCTTGAAATTCAGCCTTGATTCTGTTGTCTGTCGAATTTCCCTTGTTGTCTCCTCTGATAGCAGTAGGGTTTTGGATAATACTTGGGAGGCCTAGGAGGAGATGCAGGGTTGTTCCTCCCATATTCTCTGTCATAGATTCTTCTCTTGGTCATGGATTTTTCATAACGTTCCCATTTATATGAGCTGTAAATGAATGTTCCTGCTCTCATGGAATTCCATAACTAGTTTGAGAGTTTCCAGAATCAGGGACTTGGAGGTTGGAGAATAAGCTTCAGCATGTTTAGTAGCTTTAGAAGGAGCAGACATGCTATCAGAGGGGCTTTCATCATACTCCTTTTTCTTCTTGTATGTTTTGATCTCTGGAGGAGCCTGAAGGAATGTGTCAGCAGGGTCTTCTTCCCAGCATGGAGCATAGGTGTCTGGAGGAGCAACTGTATCTCCAGGCCTGGGAGAGAAGGTAGGTTGCAGAGGAGCAGCTGGAGAAGATGGAGCAGATGGAACAGATGCATCAGTAGCTAGAGGATTTAAATGATGAGGAATGATGTTGGGGTCAATAGCAAGGTATGACAGAATCTGATTGTGCATCCAGACAACAGTGTCATTGGTATAAAATTTGACACTCTGTATCTGGGCTAGCACATCATCATGAATTGTCTTCATATGAGTTTCTCATACATCTGACTTCTGAGCAGCTGATTTTTCTACTTGTTCTTTGAGTTATTTGATCAATCCCTCCCCCTTTTTGATTTCAACAGATAGCTTTTCTATAGTATCTTCTTTAAAGAGGCCAACTTCATCACAGATTTTCATTTTGTTGGTTTCATTTCTCTTGTATAGATCTATCTGATTATTTGCAAGTGTAACACCCTGTTACATAACATTTCCAACACTAGTGATAGTGTGGTCGAGAGATTTGCCACCAAGTTCAAATAAGTACTTAAGCTTGTCAGTATTATGCTGAATTTCAGCAAAGCCTCTGCTCATCTCAGTCTCGAGAGCAGTTACCTTGTCAGTTACAGTCTTTAGAAAAGTGTCAAAATAATTTCTTTGTTCTTGAAGAAGAAGTGTAAGTTGTTGCAGCATATTCTGAGGAGGAAGGGACTGTAGTAGCAGTAGCGGGAGGAGCAGCAGAAGGGAGAGGAGGAGCTACCCAGGGAGCTACTTCTTCAATGATGAAAGAGTTGTGAGCTCTGGTGGTAGGAAGTATAGCACCCCCTTCTTCTGTAACCTGAGGGAGAGAGAAATATAGGTTTCTTAGAGGAGCTTCTGCTAGCTCTGGAGAGGGCTCATCATAAACAAGAATTGTATCTTGCTGGTCTTTGAGGGCAGCAGGAAATTGTGCTAGAGTCCTGGCTGGAGAATGTTCAGGAGACTGTGCTGGAGTTGAGTCCTTAGGACATTCAGAGGATGGAGCTGGAGGAGATAGAGGAGGAATAGGCATCACTTCTTCAGTGAGCTCTGTAATCATAGAATCTATGGCAGCAGCTATGGAGAGAAGAGATTCTTGAGGTATCTGATCTGAGGGAGTTGCTGGAGTTTGAGGAGCATGAGGTAGGGAAGAAGTTGCTGGCTGAGGAGAGGGCTACCTGACTTGGATAGAAGGAGCAGGCTCCCACTCACTTAGTGTACCAGAGGAGCTGGCCACATGATGAGGAGAGGGAGATGGAGTCCTGTCCTCTAGAGCTGGAACCTCTGGAACTTCTGAAGTCTTTGCAGCTTGGGCAGGATTCTTCAGCTTGAGCTCCCATCTCTGAATAGAAGAAATGGAGACCTTCTTCATGTGGTGAAGAGGGGTCCCTTTGGAGAAGTCAAATACCTGAGGATTTGTTTCATGGAGAAGCAGAGAGATTATTCTGGCGTAGTTGAGGGATTTTAAGTTGTCTTTGATTTTGTCCAGATTAGCATCCCAAACTTATATTTCTTGCAGCAGACAATGACTTGCATTATGTCGAAGAAATATAGAGGAATGTCTCTTATGGAGTTGGTCTTGCACAGCAGAATCGTGCCAATAATATCAACCAGAAATTTGCTTTATGCGTTCATGTCTGACCTTTTGATGTACTGAGCATCAGCCGAAATGCCATAGAAAAGGGGTTTTCTGTCAGAGTCTTCATCATCTAAGTCATCTTCTTCGTCTACTAGCGGCAATCAGAGAAGCTGAGAGACATAGGTCTTGTTGATTTTAATTTTCAAACCTTTCACTTTTGATTTCAGGACTAGTCCATGTCGCTTGACCTTTAGATTTGAAAAGAATTCGTCTACTTCTGGGAAGCGAATCCGGCAGGGTCCTTGCAGGGTGAAGGAGAGCCCTGCGGTATCTAGAAGAATGAGTAAGTTGTGAAAGTCGTCTGAAAGCTCGGCGATCCCGTCGGTAACGAGTTCCGATCCTACACCAATCTTGGAGACGGCGTCCATGATCCAGAAATTGGGAGGAAATTCGGTTGCGGGGAAGAGGAAGAGTCGCGGCTCTGCAATTGCTCGAATGAAGATGAAGCTCCGGACGGGTACTCGAGTGAATGGAAGTGATTTCGTGTAGAATGATTTTTGGATTCCGAATTTATATAACCCTAGGTTTAAGTCTAATCATCTGGAAGAAAATAATTTGAAGGAAAGGGGGCACGGGAAAATTTGAAAGCCAAGAGGCATATACACGAGAGGTAAAAGAGGTACTCGAGTATATAGGGAGTTACTCGAGTAGGCTTCGATACCACTCGAGTAGGTCTATAGAATCTGCAATGACTCGAGTAGAAGAGTTGACTCACTCGACTAGATGAACTGTACTACACGAGTACATTAATTGCCTTATTCGAGTAAGTTGAAGGAGTACTCGAGTAGGTCTGTTGAGTACTCGAGTAGATACTTTGAATACTCGAGTAGGTCAGGTTTTACTTGAGTCAGAGAAGGAAGAAAACTTTGAAAAGACCAGATTTTGACTAACCTTTTAATTTCCTTTGCTTCATGAAGTCCAAACTTCTCTAATCTTCGTTTTTGAGCATCCCAAGTTCAATTTTGGAGAATGAGAACTTGGTCTCGTCCAGCGGCTTCGTGAAGATATCTGCAACTTGCCTGTCTGTGGAGACATATTGGAGATTTTTGTCCCCATGCTCTACATGCTTCCTGGATGAAATGATACCTTAGCTCGATATGCTTTGTCTGGCTGTGCGAGACTAGATTGTTGGCTATTGTAATTGCACTGGAAGAGTCGCAAAACAGTGGGACATCCTTGAACTTCATGATGTAATCTTCGAACTGATTCTTGATCCAAAGTAACTGTGCGCAGCAGTTGCCTGCAGAGATGTAATCTGACTCGGCCGTTGAGATTGCGACATAGTTCTGCTTTTTACTACTCCAGGAGATTAGCCTTCTTCCAAAGAATTGGCAAGTTCCTGAAGTGCTTTTCCTGTCGTCTTTGCTACCTGCAAAGTCTGCATCTGAAAAACCAATTAGTTCGCTGTCATTACTTCTTGGGTACCACAAGCCAAGATTTGGTGTACCTTTAAGGTATCTCAAAATCCGCTTTACAGCAGCGTAGTGAGATTCCTTAGAGTTCACCTGAAATCTAGCACAGACACATGTTGAAAATATTATGTTGGGTCTACTGGCAGTAAGGTAGAGCAAGGATCCAATTATGCTTCTGTACTTAGTTTCATCAAAAGGTTTCCCTTTTTCATCCTTGTTCAGAGACATAGTTGAGCCTATTGGAGTCCTCATAGAGGTTGCGTTCTCCATTCCGAATTTCTTAATTAGCTCTTTGGTGAACTTGGTCTGCGAGATGAAAATTCCATCTTCAGATTGTTTCACCTGCAGCCCTAAGAAATACTTCAGCTCGCCCATACTGCTCATTTCGAACTTCCCTTGCATAAGTTTTGAGAACTTTTTGCAGAGCTTGTCGTCTGTAGAGCAAAAATAATTTCGTCGACATAGATTTGCACTAGCAAAATCTTGCCTTTAATTTCCCTAAGAAATAATGTCTTGTCTATCTTTCCCCTTGTGAACTTGTTCTCAAGTAGAAAGCTAGACAGCGTCTCATACCAAGATCGAGGAGCTTGTTTCAGACCATATAGAGCCTTAAGCAGTAAATATACGTAATTAGGAAAGTTAGGATCGACGAAACCTGAGGGTTGTTCCACATACACTTCTTCCTTTATGTTACCATTTAGGAAGGCAGACTTTACGTCCATCTGATAGACGGTGAAGCCTTTGAATGGAGCATATGCTAGGAACAACCTTATTGCCTCCAGTCTTCCCACTGGAGCATATGTCTGGTCGAAGTCGATTCCTTCTTCTTGACGATAGCCTTTAGCGATGAGTCTGGCCTTGTTCTTTATGATCGTCCCGTCTTCATCCATCTTGTTCCTTCATTTGTTCTAATGATGCCTTTAGCTTCCACACATTGCAGTGCTTGAACTGATTTAGCTCTTCTTCCATTGCCATTATCCACGATGCGTCTGAGTTTGCTTCCTCAAACTTCTTTGGTTCAACCTGTGAGAGAAAACTTAAATAAAGATTCTCGTTAGTTGTACTTCTTCGAGTTCTGACACCATCCCGGAGATCTCCTATGATTTGGTCCATGGGATGATCCTTCAAATGTCTGAGCTCTAGAGTTCTTGCATCTGGATTATCTTCAATCACTAGAGTGATTTCTTCATCTTGGATGACTTCTTCATTTTGATCATCAGCCTCTCCAATAGGAGTTGGAGTGGTGATCTTAATGAACTTTTCGCCTTTGTCTTCGGCTGGTTCATCCAAGCTTGTTTCTTTCAGCTTTTGACCTGCATCTTCAATGAGCACACTAGACGGATTGCTTTGCAGCAAGCTCGTCTCATCAAATACAACATGTATCGATTCTTCTACCACTAGGGTTTTTCTATTAAATATCCTATATGCCTTACTATGGCTACTATAGCCCACAAAAATACCTTCAAAACTCTTTTCGCTGAACTTGGTGGTATGATACTTACCATTGTTAAGTACAAAGCATTTACAGCCAAAGATTCTAAAGTATGAGACTGTTGGTTTCCTGCCTTTCAGAAGTTTGTAAGGAGTCTTATCGTAGTCTTTGTTTATGAGTGCTCGATTTTGCACGTGACATGCAGTGTTGACGGCTTCAGCCCAGAAGTACTCTGGAAGTGAAGCATCACTCAACATAGTCCTGCAGGCATGTATGATTGTTCTGTTCCTTCTCTCAACCACTCCATTATGTTGTGGAGTACGAGGAGAGGAAAACTCATGAAAGATACCTAAGCTTTCACAGAATTCTGTCATGGCACCAGATTTGAACTCTATTACGTTGTCACTTCTGATTTTGACTATGGAGCAGTTGTATTCGTTCTGGACTTGCATGACAAAATGAGTAAAGATGTCGAAGGTATCTGACTTGTGTTTCAGAAAAAACACCCACGCAAAGCGCGAGTAATCATCAATAATTATCAATGTATAATCCTTATCTCCCAAACTTCTAATTTGCAGTGGACCAAATAAGTCCATGTGCAATAGATGGAGACATCTGTTTGAGTCTTTGCCAATAACGCTTTTAAAGGTAGCCCTTGTTTGCTTGCCTTTTACGCATGCATGATGTAACGCCCCCGGTTTTTCTTTGTTTTGTTTATCTTGGATTGACATTACGATGACGCATTTTCCGGCCCTTCGCCGTTTTATAGCGTGGTCCTAGATCTTTAGGTTCCTTGTGTAGCCTGGTTGTAGCCTGTTGGCGAGTTTCCCCAGCTAGCCGGAGTCTGTTTTTGGTGACTCGGTTGGGCCTCTTAGGGAAATGCTTGTGTTTTGGCTTCGGGAGGTGTTAGCACGAGCGTGCGTGTAACGCCCCGAAACTCAAAGGAGGAAAGGGGGACATTTTGGGCCAGTTTGGGTTCTGGCAGCAGGCACACGGCCTGGGACACGGTCGTGTCCCAGGGCGTGTCGACCCGTGTCGACACTTAGCCGCGAAGTGGACACTTTGGTGTCGACAATGTGTCGAGACTGGGCACCCGTGTCGACACTTAGCCGCGAAGTCGACACTTTGGTGTCGACAATGTGTCGAGACATGGCACACGGCCTGCGACACGGGCGTGTCGCAGGGCGTGTCGACCCGTGTCGACACTCGTCCCGGGAAGTCGACACTCTGGTGTCGACAATGTGTCGAGACAAGGCACACAGCCTAGGACACGGGCGTGTCCAAGGCCGTGTCAATGGGTCAACGATCTTCGCTCGACGAAGTGTCGAGTGTCGAGACCGTGTACACGGCCTGGGGTCCAGGCATGTCAAGGTGACACGGCTAAGGACACGGGCGTGTCCTAGAACCCGTGCAGTGCTCGGGTTGAAAATGGGGAAAAAGCATGGGGTACACGGTCGGCCACACGGCCGTGTCCGATGGAACACGGGCGTGTCAGATCGAACACGGGCGTGTTCGATACCCGTGTGAGGTTCCAGGTGATCCGAATTTGACGGCGAATGAGGCACACGGCCCTGGACACGGGCGTGTGCCAGGCCGTGTTCGGTCCAGATTGGGCATTTCAGCCCCGAATCGAAGCCGTTCATTTCTTTAACTGAAGATCCAACGGCTGGGGGTTGTTCCTGAAGGGATATACCCATGAGTGGACTTGGAAAACCCTTACTTTTCATAAGTTTCATCTTTATAAAACCTTAGAGAGAGAGGAGAGCCAAGGGAGGAAGAAGGAGCTAGATCCCGCCATTGGAGGAGCTTCGGAGCTCCGAATCGCGAGCCGACTCCGGATCCACGGAGGCAACTCTAGTGCGGTGGTTTTCATCCGATTACTTTTCCATGACGCCAAAGAGGAACGCAAGGGTAACGATCCTCATCTTGAGCATCAGTCGCTCTCTTTCTTTGCATAGGAAGCCCGCTCTCGCGAGTTTGCGGAGAGTTGGAGGCGTTCCTTCGGGTAGATATGTGAAGTCCCCGTTGTTTAGAGTCCGTAAGCGAGAACGGACATAGGCATGATGTGTGAAGCCTACCCGGACATGTTGGTCTAGATCGGTGATGTTACATTGCATAAGGCCGGAGAAGACTCCGAGCTATTGGTTGTTTTTCGGGTTTTCTACGCGGTAGATTGCAGCAGGGAACCTTGGGGACTAACCCAAAGGTGCACCCGGAAAACTGGGCGGATACGAGATCCTGCCAACTTGGTGGCCTGAGAGCCAACTTGAACATAACCGAGTTATGTGACGTGTGATAGAATGGGACTCGGTGGAAGTTTGACCCGCGCAAATGGCTTAAATTGTCGTTGCGATGTGAGCACGGGTTAGATGGAACCGTACCCGCTTTATGTCGTTCGGTTAAAGAGACCTAAGGTTACGTGGCACTTGCCGTTGGCATAGATGTGAGTCTTCGGCGGTCAATGGCTTAAATTGACGTGACCCATGCCAAGAAGACAAATTTCTCATAGGTTTGGCCGTCTAAGTGGCGGTGGTGAGTCCGGAATGTTAATGGCTTTAATTGACGTGACATCGACCGGTTCACCGAGAATGTGCCCTGAGTGCACGGAGCGTGTGGCCGTGCGAGCCAACGTCTGTGATGAAATGGCTATTGATATACATTGCTCTCTTATGCTAATGAAATGCAGGGAAGGAGCATCGCCGCCCCGAGTTGGGGGCAGGATCGTTATAATTTGGTCAGCATTGCTGACCGTTGCCTTGTTTTGCCACCGTGCGGTGGTTTGTTGCTTGCAGGTGCAGCTGGACCAAGCGGTCAATAGCGGGCTAAAGCCCTTTTTGCGAAGCCGGCCCTCGAAGGCCCAAGTAGTAGTGTTTACTGCTTTATTCATGTATGACCGGCCTGCGTGCCGTGGTTTGTAAAACATGTAATATTCAAGTTAAACATTTTGTAAGGCCTTAAGGCTTGTTGTGGGTATTTTTGTATAACATTCCTATTTTGTATTAGTGGACATTCGTGCTTTAATGCTGGGTTCTTTGTTTACAACTTTTATAAACTGCTTCCGCTAGAATGCTCTGTGTAGGACATTGAGATTGGTTGGATGGTTTCCATAAGTAACCACCCGGTCTGTCTGTGGCATACGGCGTCGGGCCCCGGCCGGACCTACTGCTATATGCTTTGTGACGGATAGGGGGTGTTACAATTTGGTATCAGACTACTGGTTTTGGTCGGGCTTAAGGGAATTCGTGGACGAATTCTTTTTAAGGGGTGGTGAGCACATTGTGTGCGTCATCGTAATAACAGTAAAACGAACCCATGAATGTCCACTTAGGAATGAAAATACTCGTGTTTGAGGAACCTGCGTGTTCCTATAATTGTTGTTCGCAATTTTATTTGGTCGCTTAACGGTGTTTGTACCACTATAGGTGACCGGAAGCGGTGCTGGACAGCCAGAATGTCCAGTTTCTGAGGAGCATAGTGCCCCCGGTGAGGTGTTTGAGCCTCCTCCTTCGTATGAAACCGTTAGAAGGATCGTAGAAGCGGTGTTCGCTGTGACGGGTGCACAGCTTGGAGGAAATGTACAACCATGCGCCCCTGTTGTGGCTTCAACGCCGGTGAGCGTGATGCAGCAGATGACCTTTGGTAGACCATTGGGGCAGCAGCTGAATATGCATTTAGTGCAGGGAGCGCACACAGTTGAGGAATATTTTCAAGCATTTCTTCTGATAAGACGCTACCCATGCTTCGAGTTGGATAACGAACAAGCTACAGTCGATAGATTTTATAATGGCCTGCGTGCCGAGTTACGAGTTCTACTGCTAGGACCAAAGTTATTGGGATTCCGAGCCTTGGTGGAATCAGCTAGATCTTTGGAGGCAGATCTGAGGAAGACCCTCCTGATGCCAGCGACCATGGTATCGAACTATCCAAACCCCATAAGAGCTGCATCCGGCAGAATGCTGGAGAAAGGGGCTATGAAATCGACTAGTAAAGCTACTTACACTTGTCATACTTGTGGAAAGAAAGGGCACTTTTCCCGAGACTGTTGGAATGGTGCTCGGAAGGGTAAGAAAGCTATGTCAGGAGCAGTCAAGGATGTTAGTGCAAAGGAAACGGCATTCAAAGTGCCGAACACCTCAAAGTCTGTATATCGTAAATGGTATAAGAAGCATAGGACTTCGGATCCAGCTCCTTCTGGTGCTTCTGGGGCGACTACGGGTCAGACCCCGGGCACATGTTTAAACTGTGGGGAGCCGAGGCATTATGCTCCTGAGTTCCTAAAGCCCTGGAGGAAGCACGGCGTCGTGACGATAGGTATGGTTTAAAGATAGTTTTGCCTTAAATACTTGTCGCCCTTGTGCATGTTAGCTTAGAACTATTTGTGCTAAGCTTTGTTGCGACTTTACTTTATCTGCGAGAGCACCGTTCGTTCAGGGAGCTTTGCATTCCTTTATTAGGAATTATATTGTGCGTCGGAGTACCTCCTTCGATGATAAAAGACAAATTGGATGCGTTATAGTCCAATGGTGCTCTTTGTGCGCGGGTAGAAGTTGTTGCGCTTAGTTTTGGATTGGGAATCAGGAGTTCGATTCGCAAGCGTCGTTACTTCCGTTGGTGGAGTTCGACGTTATATTTGGTATGGACTGGCTCTCGGAGCAGCAAGACAATATAGATGCGGTAGCAAGGAAGTCAAGCTGGGAGCAAGTCGTGAGATGCCTTTACGGGCTCGTAGAGGTCGAGCAAGACGTTGGCGTCTGCTCTTTAGCTGGTGTAAAGCTGTTCTGTACACTAGTGGAGGTTGTAAAGCCGAAGCCCGCTTTGGTTAATATTTCAGTGGTATCAAAGTACCCTGATGTGTTCCCTAGAGATCTTCCTGGAGCCCCGCCTCGACAGGAGATAGATTTCATGTTTGAGCTAGTACCAGGTGCAAAGCCTGTGTCACGCTCTCCATATCGGCTAGCGCCTAAGGAAATGGCGGAGCTGAAGGTGCAACTTCTAAAAGTTGTTGGAGCAAGGGTATGTGCGTCCAAGTCTTTCGCCTTGGAGCGCACCGACCCTTTTTATTCAGAAGAAGGACGGAAGCTTGAGGCTATGTATTAATTATCGGGAGCTCAACAAGTTGACGACAAAGAACAAGTACCCAATCCCAAGGATCGATGATCTTTGTGATCAGTTGGTCGGGCCAACGACGTACTCTAAAGTAGTTAAGGGAGAGTGATATCCCTAAGATAACGTTCAGTACAGGATACGGACGCTATGAGTTTAGGGTCATGCCGTTTGGGCTGACTAATGCGCCGTCAGTGTTCATGGATTCGGTGAACAGGACCTTCCGGGAGTATTTGGACCATTTTATGATCGTCTTCGTCGACGGTATTCTGGTGTACTCGCAGAGTAAGGAAGATCACTTCAAGCATCTTCTTTTGGTTTTGGAGACGCTAAGGAGAAATCAGTTGTATGCCAAGTTCTCGAAGTGCGAGTTTTGGCTATCATCAGTGGCGTTCCTCGGGCATATAGTAAGTGGAGAGGGTATTGCTGTGGATCCGGCGAAGATTGTTGCGATACGGGAGTGGCCTGAGCTTGTTACGGTAGCGGAAGTCCGGAGCTTTCTGGGGCTTGCCGGCTATTATAGGCGCTTCGTAGAGAACTTCTCGCGGATACCGTTACCTCTCACTACATTGACGAGGAAGGAGCATAAGTTCGTTTGGACGCCGGAATGCGCGCGAACTTTTGAGGAGTTGTAATGTCGGTTGACCACGGCGCTAGTGCTGACTTCGCCGAGTGGGACCGAAGGCTATGAGATTTAATAGCGATGCTTCGGGCAGCGGGTTGGGTTGCGTGCTACTGCAACACGAAAGTGTAATAGCTTATGGCGCGAGACAGCCAAAAGTGCACGAGAGGAACTATCCGGTCCATGACTTGTTGTCAGTGGCCGTGAGTTTTAGACTTGAAGCTGTGGAGGCATTATTTTGTACGGTATGACGATGGATATCTACGCCGATCACAAGAGCGTGAAGTATCTGATTGGTCAGAAGGATCTAAATTTTGCGGCAGCGTAGATGGATGGCGTTCTTGGGAGACTATACATTCAAGATCCACTACGTGCCTGGCAAAGGGAATGCGGTTGCGGACGCGTTGAGTCGTCGAGCCCCAGCTCAAGCCAATTGGCTATCGGTGCACGATGAGCGGTTGGTGCGGGAGTTGGAGGCGTTGGAGATTGCTTATGTGGATAAGCAAGCAAGTGCTGAAGCAGTTCTGAATTGGACTGAAGTACAATATGACCTGGCTGATCGTACTCGGCAGGCTTTGAATATGGATGCTCATATGAAGCAGTTCATGGTAGAGGCTCTGGATGGGTCAAATTCCCGATTCGTCGTGGATGACGGGTTGCTTTGGAAAGACTGTCGTTTGTGCGTCCCAAGTGTGGGTAATTTACGGGTGGAGTTGTTGTACGAGGCGCACCATACCAAGTACTCGATTCACCCGGGAGCACGAAGATGTACCGTGATGTGAAGAAACGGTTTTGGTGGCCGGGTTTGAAAAAGGATGTGGCGCTATACGTAGCAAAGTGCCAAACCTGCGCCTTGGTAAAGGCGGAGTGCCAAAAGCCGGGAGGATTTCTTAAGTCCTTGCCTATCCCGGAGTGGAAATTCGACGACATCTCTATGGACTTTGTGCACGGTTTGCCAAGGTCGCAAAAGGGGAACGACGCCATTTGGGTGGTTGTTGATCGATTAACGAAGGTGTCGCATTTTATTCCGCATAGGAAGGATGATCCGGTGGAGAAGCTGGCAAAGCTATATGTGGATAACATAGTACGGCTTCATGTCGTGCCCCGCAGCATCGTGAGTGACCGAGATGGGAGGTTCACGTCCAACGATTGGAGGCTAGTGCAACAAATGTTGGGAACAAAGTTGAAGTTCAGCACAGCCTTCCATCTGCAAACGGATGGGCAGACCGAGAGGGTCAATAGAACCATGGAAGACATGCTTCGCATGTGTATCTTGGATTTTGGAAAGCAATGGGAAGACCACCTTTATTTGGTGGAGTTCGCATACAACAATAGCTACCAAGCAAGTATTCAGATGACGCCTTTCGAGGTCTTATATGGTAGAAGATGTCGCACGCCGTTATCTTGGTTAGAAACGGGTGAGTCAAGATTGTATAAGCGATCGGAAGTGGAGGGTGCTACTTCTTTGGTGCGAACCATTCGGGAGAGGTTGCTTATCGCTCAGGACCGGCAAGCAAAGTACTATAATGCCAAGCACAGGAATGTGGAGTTCGCTGTGGGCGATTATGTATACTTAAAAATCAAGCCGTTCAAGGGTGTCTCGCGGGTGCGGCGATTCAAAAAAAAGCTAAGCCTGAGGTACCTTGGACCATTTAAGGTTCTGGAGCGAGTAGGTGAAGCAACCTATCGGTTGAAGCTTTTAGTGGAGCTTGGTGGATTACATGATGTATTCCATATTTCGGTGCTTCGGAAGGCAGTGCAAGAGCATTCGCAAGTGATCGCGGTTGATCAAGTGTCGGTTGATAGTGGGTTGACGACTAAAGTCAAGCCCGTGCGGATTGAGGACTCGGAGGTCAAGCGGCTACGCAATAAAGAGATCGGGATGGTCAAGGTCCGGTGGGGCAATTGCGGTCATGAGGAGCTCTCTTGGGAGCGAGAGCAGACTATGATTGACGAGTATCCGGAGTTGTTCCGCTCAGGTACAAAATTTGGTTTTGTACATGTCTTTCCGTTATGTAATTTCGTGGGCGAAATTCTTTTAAGAGGGGGAGAGTTGTAACGCCCCGAAACTCAAAGTAGCAAAGGGGGACGTTTTGGGCCAGTTTGGGTTCTGGCAGCAGGCACACGACCTGGGAAACGGGAGTGTCCCAGGGCGTGTCGACCCGTGTCGACACTTAGCCGCGAAGTCGACACTTTGGTGTCGACAATATGTCGAGACTGGGCACACGGCCTGCGACACGGGCGTGTTGCAGGGCGTGTCGACCCGTGTCGACACTTAGCCGCGAAGTCGACACTTTGGTGTCGACAATGTGTCGAGACATGGCACACGGCCTGCGACACGGGCGTGTCGCAGGGCGTGTCGACCCGTGTCGACACTCGTCCCGGGAAGTCGACACTCTGGTGTCGACAATGTGTCGAGACAAGGCACACGGCCTAGGACACGGGCGTGTCCAAGGCCGTGTCAATGGGTCAACAATCTTCGCTCGATGAAGTGTCGAGTGTCGAGACCGTGTACACAGCTTGGGGTCCAGGCGTGTCAAGGTGACACGGGTAAGGACACGGGCGTGTCCTAGAACCCGTGCAGTGCTCGGGTTGAAAATGGGGAAAAATCATGGGGTACACGGCCGGCCACACGGCCGTGTCCGATGGAACACGGGCGTGTCAGATCGAACACGGGCGTGTTCGATACCAGTGTGAGGTTCCAGGTGATCCGATTTTGACGGCGAATGAGGCACACGGCCCTGGACACGGGCGTGTGCCAGGCCGTGTTCGGTCCAGATTGGGCATTTCAGCCCCGAATCGAAGCCGTTCATTTCTTTAACTGAAGATCCAACGGCTGGGGGTTGTTCCTGAAGGGATATACCCGTGAGTGGACTTGGAAAACCCTTACTTTTCATAAGTTTCATCTTTCTAAAACCTTAGAGAGAGAGGAGAGCCAAGGGAGGAATAAGGAGCTAGATCCCGCCATTGGAGGAGCTTCGGAGCTCTGAATCGCGAGCCGACTCCGGATCCACGGAGGCAACGCTAGTGCGGTGGTTTTCATCGGATTACTTTTCCATGGCGCCAAAGAAGAACGCAAGGGTAATGATCCTCATCTTGAGCATGAGTCGCTCTCTTTCTTTGCATAGGAAGCCCGCTCCCGCGAGTTTGCGGAGAGTTGGAGGCGTTCCTTCGGGTAGATATGTGAAGTCCCCGTTGTTTAGAGTCCGTAAGCGAGAACAGACATAGGCAGATGTGTGAAGCCTACCCGGACATGTTGGTCTGGATCGGTGATGTTGCATTGCATAAGTCCGGAGAAGACTCCGAGCTATTGGTTGTTTTTCGGGTTTTCTACGCGGTAGATTGCAGCAGGGAACCTTGGGGACTAACCCAAAGGTGCACCCGGAAAACTGGGCGGATACGAGATCCTGCCAACTTGGTGGCCTGAGAGCCAACTTGAACATAACCGAGTTATGTGACGTGTGATAGAATGGGACTCGGTGGAAGTTTGACCCGCGCAAATGGCTTAAATTGTCGTTGCGATGTGAGCACGGGTTAGATGGAACCGTACCCGCTTTATGTCATTCGGTTAAAGAGACCTAAGGTTACGTGGCACTTGTCGTTGGCATAGATGTGAGTCTTCGGCGGTCAATGGCTTAAATTGACGTGACCCATGCCAAGAAGACAAATTACTCATAGGTTTGGCCGTCTAAGTGGCGGTGGTGAGTCCGGAATGTTAATGGCTTTAATTGACGTGACATCGACCGGTTCACCGAGAATGTGCCCTGAGTGCACGGGGCGTGTGGCCGTGCGAGCCAACGTCTGTGATGAAATGGCTATTGATATACATTGCTCGCTTATGCTAATGAAATGCAGGGAAGGAGCATCTCCGCCCCGAGTTGGGGGCGGGATCGTTATAATTTGGTCAGCATTGCTGACCGTTGCCTTGTTTTGCCACCGTGCGGTGGTTTGTTGCTTCCAGGTGCAGCTGGACCAAGCGGTCAATAGCGGGCTAAAGCCCTTTTTGCGAAGCCGGCCCTCGAAGGCCCAAGTAGAAGTGTTTACTGCTTTATTCATGTAAACCACGGCCGTTGTTTTACAAACCACGGCCTGCGTGCCGTGGTTTGTAAAACATGTAATATTCAAGTGAAACATTTTGTAAGGCCTTAAGGCTTGTTGTGGGTATTTTTGTATAACATTCCTATTTTGTATTAGTGGACATTCGTGCTTTAATGCTGGGTTCTTTGTTTACAACTTTTATAAACTGCTTCCGCTACAATGCTCTGTGTAGGACGTTGAGATTGGTTGGATGGTTTCCATAAGTAACCACCCGGTCTGTCTGTGGCATACGACGTCGGGCCCCGGCCGGACCTACTGCTATATGCTATGTGACGGATAGGGGGTGTTACAGTGCGATCGTCAGATGTTGTTTTTGACCTCACCGTTGTTTTCGTAGCTTGGGTGTTTAGCTATAGTGCGAGTTTTGGTCGATGTCCGGGATCGATCGTTTTCGCGTTGTTTCTACGATTGTTTTTTTGTTTGCTGTAATGTTTGTTGTGCTGTGCGTGCCTGATGTGGCCGAGCTTATAGGCTGGTGCCTTGTCTTTTGCTAAGGAGTTAGAAGGTTTCTTTTTTGTGTAAGTTTGGGTGACACGGCATGGGTCACGGGCGTGTCGTGCTCCGGTAGAGCTCTTTTTTCTGTGGTCGACGATTTCTGGTCGACGAGTGTTTTTGGTAGGAACACGGCCTGTGACACGGGCGTGTCATAGGGTGTGTCCCCATTCGGTTCGTCGAGCTGCGCTCGATGGTCGTCAGGCGGTGTTTTAGTGAGAACACGACCGTGTCACGGGCGTGTCGTATCGGACACGGGCGTGACAGGGAGCGTATCTCTCTATTCGACGATCGGCGCTCCACGATCATCGAGCGGTGTTTGAGTTGGTACATGGCCTGTGACACGGGCGTGTCACCTGTTTTGTCGAGCGGAGATCAACGTTCGTTGAGTAGGTAGGTGTGTGAGTACACGCCCCGTGACACGGGCGTGTCGGGCCGTGTCACGGGCGTGTCTGGGGCGTGTCCCGTGTTTCATCAAGTGGAGATCGACGTTCGTCGAGTAAGTACACGCCCCGTGACACGGGCGTGTCGGGCCGTGTCACGGGCGTGTCTTGGGCGTGTTCCGTACTTTTTCTCATGAAAGCATCTTTTGTTGTCGTGAACCGTTTTTCCTCCTCATTTTCATCATTCCCGGGTCTGGAGAGCTTCCAGCGGAAGGGTTTTGAGAGGAGGCAGTGGTTTTCTTTTGGCCGGTGTTTGCGGGAGGAAGCTCGTTTTTCTCGTGCGATAGCGGATTTGGCTTGCCCTCGTCTAGATCTTCCCTTCCATCCAAGTTTTTCTTGATTTAGGGTTTGATTCTAGGAGTTGTAAATATCTGATTTCTTTTCTTTTCCTCAGTTTCAGCTTTGGTCTTCTAGGTGGCCGATCTTTCCGCCGGAGCCAAGCTGTGGTGTAGCTGTTGTTTTTCCGGGAGGTAGAGGCAAGTGGCTCCCTTGCCCTTGCCAAATTATTTCTAACCCATGCTCTGTTTTCATTTCTTGTGCAATAGTTCTGTTCTCTTTGTTTTCCTCCCTAGAGCAACAGGTTGAGTTGTTAAATCAAGCTTTAAATCAAGTGGCTGATTCTTTACTTTTTTCTACAATTTAAATCAATGTTCTCTCTTTTGTCTGAGGTTTGGTGTCCAGTGGGTAGCTAGAGTTAGGGTGAGTCTGCGGTTAGTTACAGTTTAGGTTTAGTTGCGGTAGCCCTAAGTAGTTAGGATGGAACGGAGGGTTGGGATTAACTTTCCAACTCTCTGTTTTTGCGCGTTGAGAGAGTTTAGACTGCAGTTTTAACTAAAACTTATGTTTACCCTAAGTGGAAAGCACTGACAGCGTCTAGTGAGCCGAGTCCACTCAACGCCGTCACCCAGCGTAGGATTTGCGGCTAAGTATTTTGGGCATCAAGTGAGTGGAGCTTACACAACGCCGCGTCGAGTGGGCTCGACGTTTCTGTCTTGGGTTCGTGTGTTTCCTTAGGATTGTTAGTGTGACTTTTCCCTTTCTCTAGGGGGTGGTATTGGGTGTTCGGCTAGTTTTGCTTGCCGACTCTTGGGTTGTGGCAGGTGGTGGAGTTTTGGTGGCCTCTAGAGGGGTGGATTTTGATGTGGAGAGCTGTGGCCACCGCCTTTTGCCCCGGTTTGGGTTGGTGTGTGTGGGACCCTAAAGCTGCCACTGTTTGACCCCTTAGCCCTTTTTGGATCTGATTTTGGTTATGTATTCAGATCCATGTTTTGACCACTGCCACTTACCCACGTGTTAGGACTGTTAGTCCCTTTCCTGTTTATGTTTTCTTTTTTCCTTGGGCATATATGTATATGTCTTGTTGCTATTGCAGACTCCTTTGTAGGGCATATTGCTTTTATTGCTCGCACTTGGTGTGCTTTGCTGTGCTTTAGACAATGTTCTTTTCTTACTGTCATGCCCCTTTCTTTTGCTTATAGCAGTTTGTTGCCGGGTTGGTAAACCCTTCTTATTTGCTCATAAATCTAATGCTCTATTAACTTTTTGATTATTTCCTTGCTGAGGTGTTCTTTTCATGAATGTCTCAGGTCCAGGTTGTAGCCGGATCAGCGGCTAGTTCTTTTGGAGGGGCTTGTTGGTGGCCTCTTGGGTGGCGGGGATAGCTGATCCCCGATTTTGTGAGGTAGTTCTTTACCTTTCTGTATAGACATACATACTCACCAGAGGGTTCGTGTCAGGTTTTTGACGCCCACTGGTGGCTTCTTGTGGTGCTGGGTATGAACTTAAACTGCTATTGTTTTGCCTATTTGTGGTTGTTTACTTGCTTCTGGGAAGGATTTATGCTAGGTTGCATGTTTGATATTTTAAACCCTAAAAGTATTATTATATGTACCTCATGCATAACATATTTATAAAACAAAGACATTATATTTCCTTAGCGTAAAAAGACTACCTTTCTTATATATTATATTCACTTTAGAGTCGTGAATACCATGAGTCGTCCCACGGGGACACTTATGCTCGTTTAGGGTGTCAACTTAATTGAACCAAAGTATTTTCGGCTACGTATAAATATACTTTTAATTGTGGACTAGCTGATCCACCTTGCCGAGGGATACGGTCATTCAACATAACTGATTTTCTTTCATATTTAATCAACGATTTTCCTTAAAATCTAAGGTCGGGAGTTTTGCCTGAGCGTGTGCAGTTATACCCTGCACGACGTGGCATCACGACACGTGTTTTCTCTTGCTCTGATACGATTTTATCGTTGAGAAAATGCGGGTTGTGACAGTTGGTATCAGAGGGAGGTTGCTTGACAAATGGTTGGGCAACCTTTCCCTTATTTGCATTAGTGGTTAGCGTCATACCATACACACACCGATATGTCATCAGCACGTCTTGGCTAAAGCACGAACACTACACTCATGAGCATAAAGAAGTATACGGGGCATATTATGTAGTATGGGATGCATAATATTTGTTTGTATATGGATCCACCATAGGAGGCAACATGTGAGGGTTATGTATTATGGGATGCATAACCTCACCACATGAATGCGGCTAGCACGTTTTCTTTTTCGTTGAATGGGAATGTTATGTAGTATGGGATGCATAACATTTTCAAGTGTACGCCGCCCATGGCATACATTAAGGCCTTTTTAGAATGCATAGCACATCATGCATATCATAACATTTCATAAGCACAACGTGCCAAGCTAAAGATTTGCAAGATGACATATGTACACACATGGTTTTGAGTCAAAAAGAATACAAATACATGCATTCATGGTTTAGGCACATGAGTTAGTTTGATGGTGGTGAACCATCTTAGGTTAAGCATAACATCATCATGGTAAAAATAACTCCCAGAGCAAGTTTTTCAGTTGAAGTTCATATTTAAGTGTGTTTGTCTGTACCGGGTAGTTTTGTTCTAGCTGTTGGGCTAGGTTTTGTCTAAAGCTTGTGCGATTATAGGATGGCTAGACATCCTGCAACGAGATCGACCCCCCAATCCGAGGGTGAGACGTCAGGAGCGCAGAGCGAGGCGTTGGTAGAAAACCTGCGGTAGAGTAATGAAGCTTTATCGAGGCAGGTAGTGGTTATGCAGGCTCAGATTCAGTCCCTTGTAGCAGTGGTGGCGGGACAGACTCCGAGAGTTCCGGACCCCACTGAGGGGGTAGTTGTTCCTGCCCCTCCTGCTCCTCCCGTGCCTTTGGTTGTGGTGCCCCCGGAGATGGCGTTCATATCCCAGTTTCAGCGGCTTAGGCCCCCTACTTATGATGGGCAAGCAGATTTCATGATTTTGGATGACTGGCTGATCACCATTGAGGAGATGTTCTCTTACTCAGGGATTACGGACGATCAGAGAGTGATGCTCGCTGCCTACCAGCTCAAGGGCTTAACAAAGATTTGGTTGCTGAGGGAGAAAGAGAGCATGGTGGCAGGGTGCTCTTGGGAGTCATTTAAGGTGATGCTGCTGAGTAAGTTCCTGCCTTCAATCGAGAGGGACCGACTGATGAATGACTTTATCCATTTGAAGCAGAGGAAACTCACGGTTAGTGAGTATGAGATTGAGTTTAGTAAGTTGAGTCGGTTTGCTCCTGGTCTGGCTGAGTGTTGAAGCAGACCGAGTTAAGCGATTTCTGGGTGGACTAAGAAGCGACATTCAGCAGTTAGCGAATGCCTACGGAGCAGTCAGTTATGCCAGCATGGTCGAAGCTGCCTTGAAAGTTGAGTCCATTGAGAATGCCAAGAATAGAGGCCAGCAGTTGAGGAAGTATAAGCCGAAGTTCGGTGGAGGGAAGAGCCCTCAGGAACCTGATGCTGTCTCGAGAAAGAAGAACAAAGAGGTTTGTAGTTTCTATGGCCGGCCAGGCCACCCCTTTGAGAAGTGTTTCAAAAGGTTGGGAGCGCAGAAGAAGGAACAGGTGCATGCCATTCAGGGTGCTCCCCGAGGAGACATAGTGTGTGCCTTGTGTGGAAGGAAGGGGCATGAGGCTGCCCGTTGATGGTCAAAAGATAAGGTCTGTTTTCAGTGTGGGCAGAAGGGCCATCTCAAGACAAAGTGCCCACAGGTCCAACCTGTTCTGCAGCCAGTTCCCCTCCAGGCTTTGCCACCGCCTCAGCAAATAGATAGAGGAAATGGGAAGCTGAATGTGCTTTCGGCAGATGAAGCGCAGACTTCGACCCAGGTTATCTCAGGTTCGAATCCACCCCAGTCATTTCGTTATGTTCCCTTTTGGTTGTAGTTTTCATTTTATTGTTTGTTTCCTTAGATGCGTGCGCTATTTGTAGTATGATTTAAGGTAAAGAACCGCTGGGCGCGCGTTCTCTTCGATTCAGGAGCTACCCACTCGTTTGTGGCTAAAGCCTTCGTGGAGCGCTTCAGTTTGGGCCTAGATTGTGTTGGTGGTGCCTTTTGCGTTAAGTTCCCCTCCGGTGACTCTGTGGTTACGGACCTGGCTGTCCTTGATTGTCCTATTTTGTTGGGGGATTTTCTAGCCAAGGCAGATCTGAAGGTGATTGACCTGGAAGACTTCGATGTTATCTTGGGCATGGATTGGTTGTCAAGATACGATGCTGTTATCCAGTGCACGGGTAAGCGCTTGGACTTCGTCAAAGACAACGGTCAGCCAGAAAGCATTTATGGGTATTCTCTCCAGGAGTCCCCAGTCATTTCTGCGGTGGGTGCTCGGAAGTTGCTTGATTCTGGCTGTTTTGCTTGTGTGGTCTCTCTAGTAGGGACAGTTGTTAGAGTGCCGCGTTTGGAAGAGATTCCTGTGGTGTGTGACTTCTCTGATGTGTTTCCTGATGATCTTCCCGGTCTTCCACCTGATCGAGATTTCGAGTTTGTTATTGATTTGGAGCCAGGCACGCGTCCTATTGCAAAGGCGCCGTATCGGATGGCCCCGCGAGAGCTGAAAGAGTTGCGAATTCAGCTGGATGAGATGCTGGCAAAAGGTTTCATAAGGCCGAGTTCTTCGCCTTGGGGTGCACCAGTGCTGTTCGTTAAAAAGAAAGATGGGTCGATGAGGCTATGCATCGACTATAGAGAGCTGAACAAGGTTACTATTAAGAACAGGTACCCTTTGCCTCGGATTGACGATCTGTTTGACCAACTGCGTGGTAGTGCCGTGTTTTCGAAGATAGATCTTCGTTCGGGCTATCACCAGTTGAGGATTCGGGAGTCAGATGTTCCGTGGACGGTGTTCCGCTCTCGTCATGGGCATTTCGAGTTTTTGGTTATGTCATATGGTTTAACTAATACGCCCTCAGCTTTTATGGATCTGATGAACAGAGTTTTTAAGGACTTTCTAGATAAGTTTGTGATTGTCTTTATAGACAATGTCTAGGTGTATTCTAAAGATGCGGAGGAGCATGATCGGCATTTGCGACTGGTCTTGGCGACTCTGAGAGACCATAAGCTATACACCAAGCTGAGCAAATGCGAATTTTGGTTGCCTCAAGTTTCTTTTCTCGGCCACGTGGTTAATAAGGAGGGAATATCGGTGGACCAGAAACGATCACTGCTGTTATGGAGTGGGCGAGGCCTGTTACTCCTAAAGAGATCAGAAGCTTCTTGGGCTTGGCTGGATATTATAGAAGATTTGTAGAGGGATTCTCTACCTTGTCTGCGCCGTTGACCAGGTTGACGCAGAAGAATGCAGCCTTCATATGGGATGGCAAGTGTGAGGAGGCTTTTGAGGAATTAAAAAGAAGGTTATGTTCATCTCCAATTTTGTCTTTGCCTACTGAAGATAGTGAGTATGATATATATGTGGATGCGTCGCATGTCGGACTGGGCTGCGTTTTGATGCAGGGCGGGAAGGTGATTGCGTACGGGTCGAGGCAGCTAAAGACTCACGAGTGGAATTACCCTACGCATGACCTGGAGTTTGCAGCTGTGATCTATGCGTTGAAATTGTGGAGGCATTTGCTATATGGCGCACAGTGCAAGATTTTCACGGATCATAAGAGTTTAAAGTATGTCTTCACCCAGAAAGAATTGAATCTGCGCCAGCGGCGATGGTTGGAATATGTGGCCGACTATGATGTTGAAATCCAGTACCATCCGAGCAAAGCGAATGTGGTGGCCGATGCCCTGAGTCAGAAGTTAGGTAAGATTTTCAATCTCTCTGCCGAGCATCTAGTGGAAGAGTTCCTTTTGATGGACATTTTTGTGGGAAGCTACGATCCACAGAGTAGCTTGGCAGTGGCAGAACCTTCGTGGATTGCGCTTACGAGACTGCATCAGAAGGATGATCCCGATCTTCTGCATTTGTATCTTCGAGCTGAAAAAGGTGAATTACCAGATTTCTCTATAGATGATGCAGGTACCTTGAACTATCGTGGCATGTTTTGCATTCCCGCAGTTGGAGATATTCGGGATATGGTGTGCAGAGAAGGCCATGGATATAGTGTTGCTTACCATCCAGGGTCTACCAAGATGTATCATGATTTAAACCAGAGTGCCTGGTGGTGTGGGATGAAGAGGGACATAGCCAGATTTGTTTCTGAGTGTTACACTTGCAGGCGTGTGAAAGCCGACCATGGGAGGCCTGGTGGCAAGCTGGCTCCCTTAGAGATTCTGATGTGGAAGTGGGAAAGTATCTCGATGGATTTCATTACAGGCTTACCGAGATCTCCTAAGGGGCATGATTCAGTTTGGGTGATCGTAGACAAATTGACGAAGTGTGCTCACTTCGTATCATTTAAGATCGATTACCCGATGAGGAAGATAGCCGAGCTGTATTTGGATGAGGTTATCAGATTGCATGGTGTTCTCATGAGTATCATATCGGATCGAGACTCCAGGTTTACGTCTCGTTTTTGGAAGAGACTTCAGGAGGGGTTGTGTACAGATTTGAGATATTCCACGGCTTATCATCCGCAGACCAATGGTCAGACAGAGCGAGTAAATCAGATTGTGGAAGATATGATCCGATGCTATATTCTGGACCACGGAGGAGCGTGGGATGAGCGCTTGCGGCTTATGGAATTTGTGTATAACAACAGTTATCAAGAAAGCTTGCAAATGACTCCTTTTGAAGCTTTGTATGGGAGGCGCTGCAGGACTCCCTTGTTTTGGGCTGAGGTTGGCGAGAGACCTTTGTTGGGTCCAAAAGCACTCGAGGAGATGGAAACTGCTGTGAAGCTTATACGGGAAAAGCTTCGGATAGCCCAGGAGAGATATGAGAAAAATGCCAATCGGCGTAGATCGTATTGGAATTTGTGGTGGGGGACTCTGTGTTCTTAAAGGTCTCCCCATTGATCGGAGTCAAGCGGTTTGGCAAGAATAGGAAGTTGGACCCGAGGTACATGGGGCCGTTTCCGATTGTTGAGCGGATTGGGATATCAGCTTATAGGCTGGCGTTGCCCGCAAAATTCCCTGGCGTGCATGATGTCTTCCACATCAGTCAGCTGCGGAAATGTATGATGGATGGCAGGCAGGTTTTGGATTCTGTGCCTCAGTTGGAGCCGAATCTTTCTTATGTGGAGGTGCATATCCGCATTCTGGATTCTCAGGTTCGTGCGTTGCGGAAGAAGTCTATTCCTATGGTTAAAGTTTTATGGAGGAATCAGGATGTAGAAAGCACGACTTGGGAATTGGAGTCGGCTATGAGGGAGGCTCACCCTCATCTTTTTACCTGATCTTGTGCCTGGTATGTTCTGTTTCATGTATATATATAGCCCTTTCCTGGCTCTTTCTCTCTCCTTCTTCATAGGAGTGTTGTGAGTAAAGTTTCGACGCGAAACTTTCTTTTAGGGGGAGTGGCTGTAACGCCCCCGGTTTTTCTTTGTTTTGTTTATCTTGGATTGGCGTTACGATGACGCATTTTCCGGCCCTTCGCCGTTGTAGAGCGTGGTCCTAGCTCTTTAGGTTCCTTGTGTAGCCTGGTTGTAGCCTGTTGGCGAGTTTCCCCAGCTAGCCGGAGTCTGTTTTTTGTGACTCGGTTGGGCCTCTTAGGGAAATGCTTGTGTTTTGGCTTCGGGAGGTGTTAGCCCGAGCGTGCGATCGTCGGATGTTGTTTTCGACCTCATCGTTGTTTTCGTAGCTTGGGTGTTTAGCTACGATGCGAGTTTTGGTCGAAGTCCGGGATCGATCGTTTTCGCGTCGTTTCGACGATTGTTTTTTTGTTAGCTGTAATGTTTGTTGTGCTGTGCGTGCCTGATGTGGCCGAGCTTGTAGGCTGGTGCCTTGTCTTTTGCTAAGGAGTTAGTAGGTTTATTTTTTGTGTAAGTTTGGGTGACACGGCCTGGGTCACGGGTGTGACCCAGGGCGTGTCGTGCTCGGGTAGAGCTCTTTTTTCTGTGGTCGACGATTTCTGGTCGATGAGTGTTTTTGGTAGGAACACGGCCTGTGACACGGGCGTGTCACAGGGCATATCCCCCTTCGGTTCGTCGAGCTGCGCTCGATGGTCGTCAGGCGGTGTTTTAGCGAGAACACGGCCGTGTCACGGGCGTATCGTATCGGACACGGGCATGACAAGGGGCATGTCTCTCTGTTTGACGATCGGCGCTCCACGATCGTCGAGCAGTGTTTGAGTTGGTACATGGCCTGTGACACGGGCGTGTCACAGTGAGGGTCACCTATTTCGTCGAGCGGAGATCGACGTTCGTCGAGTGGGTAGGTGTGTGAGTACACGCCCCGTGACACGGGCGTGCCGGGCCGTGTCACGGGCGTGTCTGGGGCGTGTCCCGTGTTTTGTCGAGTGGAGATTGACGTTCGTCGAGTAAGTACACGCCCCATGACATGGGCGTGTCGGGCCGTGTCACGGGCGTGTCTTGGGCGTGTTCCGTACTTTTTCTCCTGAGAGCATCTTTTGTTGCCGTGAACCGTTTTTCCTCCTCATTTTCATCGTTCCCGGGTCTGGATAGCTTCCAGCGGAAGGGTTTTGAGAGGAGGCAGTGGTTTTCGTTTGGCCGATGTTTGCGGGAGGAAGCTCGTTTTTCTCGTGCGATATCGGATTTGGCTTGCTCTCGTCTAGATCTTCCCTTCCATGTAAGTTTTTTTTCTTGATTTAGAGTTTGATTCTAGGAGTTGTAAATATCTGATTTCTTTTCTTTTCCTTAGTTTCAGCTTTGGTATTCTAGGTGGCCGATCTTGCCGCCGGAGCCAAGCTGTGGTGTAGCTGTTGTTTTTCCGGGAGGTAGAGGCAAGTGGCTCCCTTGCCCTTGCCAAATTATTTCTAACCCATGCTCTGTTTTCATTTCTTCTGCAATAGTTTTGTTCTCTTTGTTTTCCTCCCTAGAGCAACAGTTTAAGTTGTTAAATCAAGCTTTAAATCAAGTGGCTGATTCTTTACTTTTTTTTTCTAAATTTAAATCAATGTTCTCTCTTTTGTCTGAGGTTTGGTGTCCAGTGGGTAGCTAGAGTTAGGGTGAGGCTGCGGTTAGTTACAGTTTAGGTTTAGTTACGGTAGCCCCGAGTAGTTAGGATGGAACGGAGGGTTGGGATTAACTTTCCAACTCTCTGTTTTCGCGCGTTGAGAGAGTTTAGACTGCGGTTTTAACTAAAACTTACGTTTACCCTATGTGGAAAGCGATGACAGCGTTGAGTGAGCCGAGTCCACTCAATGCTATCACCCAGCCTAGGATTTACGGCTAAGTATTTTGGGCGTCAAGTGAGTGGAGCTTACACAACGCCACGTCGAGTGGGCTCGACGTTTCTGTCTTGGGTTCGTGTGTTTCCTTAGGATTGTTAGTGTGACTTTTCCCTTTCTCTAGGGGGTGGTATTGGGTGTTCGGCGTGTTTTTAGTTTTTGCTTGCCGACTCTTGGGTTGGCAGGTGGTGGAGTTTTGGTGTCCTCTGGAGGGGTGGATTTTGATGTGGAGAGCTGTGGCCACCGCCTTTTGCCTCGGTTTGGGTTGGTGTGTGTGGGACCCTAAAGCTGCCACTGTTTGACCCCTTAGCCCTTTTTGGATCTGATTTTGGTTATGTATTCAGATCCATGTTTTGACCACTGCCACTTACCCACGTGTTAGGACTGTTAGTCCCTTTCCTGTTTATGTTTTTTTTCCCATTGGCATATATGTATATGTCTTGTTGCTATTGCAGACTCCTTTGTAGGGCATATTGCTTTTATTGCTCGCACTTGGTGTGCTTTGCTGTGCTTTAGACAGTGTCTCTTTTCTTACTATCATGCCCCTTTCTTTTGCTTATAGTAGTTTGTTGCCGGGTTGGTAAACCCTTCTTATTTGCTCATAAATATAATGCTCTATTTACTTTTTGATTATTTCCTTGCTGAGGTGTTCTTTTCTTGAATGCTTCAGGTCCAGGTTGTAGCCGGATCAGCGGCTAGTTCTTTTGGAGGGGCTTGTTGGTGGCCTCTTGGGTAGCGGAGATAGCTGATCCCCGATTTTGTGAGGTAGTTCTTTACCTTTCTGTATAGACATACATACTCACCAGAGGGTTCGTGTCAGGTTTTTGACGCCAACTGGTGGCTTCTTGTGGTGCTGTGTATGAACTTAAACTGCTATTTTTTGCCTATTTGTGGTTGTTTACTTGCTTCTGGGAAGGAATTATGCTAGGTTGCATGTTAGATATTTTAAACCCTAAAAGTATTATTATATGTATCTCATGCATAACATATTTATAAAACAAAGACACTATATTTCCTTAGCATAAAAAGACTATCTTTCTTATATATTATATTCACTTTAGAGTCGTGCATACCATGAGTCGTCCCTTGGGGACACTTATGCTCGTTTAGGGTGTCAATTTAATTGAACTAAAGTATTTTCCGCTGCGTATAAATATACTTTTAATTGTGGACTAGCTGATCCACCGTGCCGAGGGATACGGCCATTCAACATAACTGATTTTCTTTCATATATAATCAACGATTTTCCTTAAAATCTAAGGTCGGGAGTTTTGCCTGAGCGTGTGTAGTTATCCCCTGCACGACGTGGCATCACGGCACGTGTTTTCTCTTGCTCTGATACGATTTTATCATTGAGAAAATTCGGGTTGTGACACATGACAAGGTCTATCTTTGACGCACTTGACATTTGGGCATCACGTACTAAGTTCATTGAAAATAATTTATTAATAGTTTTTGAAATTAATATGTGCTAGTCTCTTGTGCCATTGGTCACCAAGAGACGCACTATCATTTGCTAAAAGACACACTGGTGTAGAGGAATCTATACAAATGAAATTTAAGCAGAAAATATTCCTGCTTCGAGTGCCGGATAGAATCGTTTTCATATTGTCAACGGATTTTATCAAGCACTTATCAGCATGGAAATCAACTATGTATCCTTTATCGCAGAGTTGGCTTATGCTAATGAGATTGTGTTCCAATCCTTCGACGTAAGCCACATCCGAGAAGGATACATTGCCGTTAGTAATCATACCATTGCCTCTAGTAATTCCACGGTCTGAACCTCCAAAGATGACCTTTGGTCCGTTCACGACTGGAGTAAAGTTCTGAATGAGGCTTCTAGTCCCGGTCATATGCCAAGAGCATCCGCTGTCCAAATACCAGATAGTCGTTTTGTTGGCCTTTGGACATACCTGCAATCATAATCAATTTACCTTAGGAATCCAAACACGTTTGGGTCCTTGGTCTCGGGTTAGAGCACTCCGCATACGAATGTTAGCATTATGAGCGGTCTTTCTCATATTGCTGACATGTGGGGTTGCAGAGTTTCTGTAATTGAACCAGCAATCAATGGCGAAGTGACCAACCTTGCCACAGCACCAACAGTCAAATCTGTTGTACCTTTGCCTCAAGATCTCCTGCTTGACCTTTTGGAATTTTGATCTAGCAGGGGCAGCATTCTTGGAGGAAGAAGCTTCGTGATAATGACAATCACATGTCTTCTTACCCTTACGAGGCCTTTCCACAACGGGCTTTGGCTTTGGTGACTTCTTGAAGTTATGACCATGATTGAAAGGGCCATAGCTCTTAAGAACAACTTCTTCATAAGGAGCCTTAGAGACACTTTCGCCAAAGTCTCTAGGTCGAGTCCATCCTTGATAGCGGGACTTTGGCTCTACATAGGTATGCCTGGCAAAGTTCCCGTAGGATGAGTCAAAATCAAACTCATTTGATGGAAAGATGACTTTCTTGAATGTAGTTTGATCTTGAGGGGCTTTCCCTTTCTCTTTGGCTAAGGCCTTTTTGGCGGCCTTATTCTTCCGTTGATTCTTGTTTCTCCTAGAGGATTTACTAGGAGCTTCTTCATGGCCTAGTCCAGCTCCCTTGGCCTTTGCTGAGAATTCAGCAACAAATTGAAGAACTGTTTTGGGCTTCGAGAAACTTTCAACCAGTTTCTTTTCAGCCGCAAGTTGGGCTTCCAACTCTTTGATGATATTCTCCTTAAGGTCAAGGTGCTCAAGAGCCTTTTTATATTCTTCAATAGCATTATTGAAGTTTTATTTGAGGGAGTCAGTCTTTGTGACTTTCTCTCTCAAGATGCTCTCTTCAGCTTTTAGAGATTTGATCTCTTTAGCCTGAGTCTTCACGACTCAACGACATTTGTCGTAAGTTATGATTAAACTCCTTGTACTGGCCATTAGCTCTGACTCATCGTCAGAGGAGTTATCCTCACAATCACGTTTAGAGACTTCAGATCTGAAAGAGGGGTATGAGAGTTTACCTTCCCAGTGAACTGGGGCTCTTGATCATCATCTGTTTGAGCCCTTAGCCCAAAATAAGCTTCTTCTTCTTTACTTGTCTCAAATGAGTCGGAGTCACTAAGAGTCTTGCTCTTTTTGTCTATGACGCTCTTCTCTTTCCTCTTCTTGTTGTGTGAGGATTTCTTTTCTTCTCTTCTACCACCCTCCTTCTTCTTGTGAGGGCAGTCGGCGATGACGTGACCTGTCTTGTTACAGCAATAGTAAAATAATATCAGTCAAAACATATTTGTTCTGTTTGGAGGAATACCTGTCGTGGCTACTTGAGCCTTTTCTTTGCCGATCACCATCATGTCGTGATCTTCTATAGGAGCCATCCTTGCCTTTCCATTGCGTTTTTCTTATTCAAGAACTTCTTGAACTGTCTTGAGAGCAGTGAGAACTCTCCTTCTGATAGCTCAGAGCCTGATGTACTAGGCTCAGAAGTTTCTTCTTCTTCACTAATCTCTGGAGCTGGTGCAGGGGAGGTAGCCTTTGTCTTTCTGGAGGTGTCTACTTTTTAGAGCAACAGACTTTTCTTTGAGAGCAGACCTGCTCTTCTCTTCTTCAGCTTTCCTGGTGTTGAGTTGAAGCTCATATGACATAAGCTTCCCGAAGAGATTTTGTGGGTCTGTCTCAGCCAGCTTCCCAAACTCCCTGATGGCACCGACCTTATTGTCCCATTCTTTGGTCAGGGATCTCAGCAACATGTCATTCAATTCTCCATTAGTGATACTCTGCCATAGACTCTTAGGCCATTCACTATCTTGAAAAAGTTCTCAAATGTATCAGCAATGGTCTCCTTTCTTCCCTGTCGGAAGGCTTCGTACTTCTGATTGAGGAGGGATCTCCGATCATCCCTCACTTCTTCTGTTTCCTTCCATTAGGTAACCCAAGGACTGCCACATCTCCTTGCAGATTGGTAGTGGATTAAGTTTTGCAGCATTGAGTCATCAACTGCAATTGCTATAATGTTTTTAACTTTCTTGTATAGTGAGACAAGTGCAATCTCTCCTTGTCGAGATCCATCAGCTTCTTTGGAACCCTTTTGATAGCATCTATAGTGGAGACAGTCATAGGGATGTAAGGACCTTCTTCAACTATCAGGAAGATCCTCGGATCCACAGCTTCCATAAAGAATTTGATCCTTTCTTTCCACATGGGAAAGTTGTTCTTGTTGCATAGGGGAAGCTTGGCAAAATCCTTTGCCTTGTCCATGATAGTTAGATCTCAAATAACAACTATTGCAGGAACTGATCAAGGTATTAACCTTTTAACGATCAACATGGCTCTGATACAAATTGAAAGATAATAGTTGTCAACCTAAATCACCTAGATGGGGGTGTGAATAGGTGAGTTGTGCGTCTTTTGCGGAATAAAAAATCTCAGAGCATAGCACAGATCTATCTACTAAAATATCACAGACGAGACAAGATTATAGTGGTTCCCCGATCTTGGGTACATCCACTTTCACTCACTGATCTAGCAATGAACTAGACTCGGCTACTCCACTATCTCGGATTGAAAATCAATCCTACCCTCGGAACCAAGTTCCTACAATCTGAATCCAATCCAACTAGATCTTCAACTCGGAAGAAACAACTTCCTACAAACTCGGAGTGGAAAACTCCTACACTCGGAGAAAGATTCTCCTACAGAAATGAAATACAAGTATTGAAAAATACAAACAGTGAAATTGTCAGGTTCAGATCTGAAAATAAAACAGAAACTGGAATCTTCTTCTTGGCGTGCGGCTTTATCAGAAAAATTGAAGAAAGATTCTCGGCAACAGTAGATCTGAACTCCTTGCTTCCACGATCGGACAGAGGATGAGTATGTGAAAAACGATCTCGATCTGAAGAGCTTCTTCAGTCTATTTCCTCTGAAGATCGAAACCTTTGCCGGATAAGAATAGCAGCGGCGGCGGCTTTCGTTCCATGAAGAGAGAGAGAGGAAACAACGATTCTTTTGGAAAGTGGCGGCTGCAAAACTTAGAATAATTTTCTTCTTGAAAGATCTGTTTTCTTGTTAGGGTTTGTCGATTAGACAAGACCTTTTATAGGAGTACTAATAACGGTCATAACTTGTTTTAATGACGTACACGTGGACCAATCATGTCACTGAATTTGAAAATCTGTCAAATCTGGACTTAGAAGAAATTTCAGAGAAAATGAGGCCATATACACAAGTAGGATATAAACTACTCGAGTAGGTCAAGGACTACTCGAGTAAGCAAAGAAATATTACTCGGGTATATAATTCATGACTATCACTCTCGAGTATTTGTAGATAATCAACTCGAGTCTAGAGTTCTCAGTTAGATATCACACACTCGATGTCACTAGTTAGAAGAACTACTCGAGCGTGAAAAGTACAACAGAAAACACTTAGAAATATTTCACGAGAAAGACAGCTACTCGGTAGTCAGATTAACTACTCGAGAGAAAGAAATATATTCGAGTACATGTAAGTACATATTCACTAAACAGAAAGAGAACAGTATACTCGAGTCGTAGAAAACTACTCGAGACAAAGACTTAGAAAAATTGGAATACGAGAAATGACATGTGATTAAGTT